>MDKI01074087.1:0-11024 GCA_005239505.1 Nicotiana paniculata | reverse complement strand
TAAAGGCACGTGAGGTGCACATGCAGGAGATAAACGAAATCTAGGAAATAAGAGAGATCTCCTCATCGAAAAAATTACAAAATGATAAGGATAAGGACTCCTTATTCAGTAAGAACAAAATCAAAGATAAGGAAGGATTTGAGGAGTTGAGATTAACTAGAACTCTTCCACCAAGGAAGAGTAGCATTAGAACCCTAGTAAATCTCTCCAGAAGTTAAGCAAGAATTGAGAGCAAAATTAGCAAGGCAATTTTGCAAGCAGTTCGTGTGAGATTTAAGTGTGCGACTCTGAAGCTACTTGAACCAGATAGAAGAACCAGTTCCAACGGTTGTCTTTTAGTCTAGTTACTTGTAGTAGGTGATTTCAACTTGTACCTTTTCAGCTTTATCTAGAAGCGTCTGTAATAGGTACTGTGCGTTTCAAGTTATAGCTAACTTGAATTTTGTCGCAAATAGCTAGAGGCTAGTTTGCCACAAAGGGATTAGAGGTAATCCTAGGTTTACAAAAGAGTTTTTGTAAATGTTGTTTGACTCACTGATTTAGTAAAGAGTTTGGAAAAATCTTACTGGGAAGTAGGTCGTGATTTTTCACTTTTTCAGCCAGATGTTTTCCACGTAAAAATCTCTGTATTCTTTATTTCT
This sequence comes from Nicotiana paniculata, assembly GCA_005239505.1. Classification (NCBI taxonomy): domain Eukaryota; kingdom Viridiplantae; phylum Streptophyta; class Magnoliopsida; order Solanales; family Solanaceae; genus Nicotiana; species Nicotiana paniculata. The sequence goes on along the minus strand of MDKI01074087.1, from coordinate 10,383 downwards.
GTATTTATTATTCCGCAAACAGTAGAGGTTGGAACACATAGATGAACATGGTCCTTCTATAACTAGTGCACGCGTAAATCGGACACCACACAAATCACCCCCCTCCTCTTGTGTGGTATTGACGTTTAGAACATCAAAAACACTAACATGTCGGTAAGTATCAATTCGCCAATTATATGTGCAAGTCAAAATACACTTTCTTTTCAATGTACAATTTTCTATTAGTCCATTAAAAACTAATATCATATTTTTATATTTGAAAGTAATTAACTTTGAATTTCTTATATTATTCTTAATGATAACTTTTATAGCCACATAAATATTATTAAATATTCGAGATCATAAATTTCAAAAATCCTATAATGTGAAGACCATGAGTTTTGAATTTTTTCTATTTCTTAAATCTCTTTGTGTCAAATTATACCAAACAAATTAAAACACGGAGAGTATTATTCTACATTTGAATAGAAATATTTGCCAAACTTTTTCCATCAACAATATACATAATAATTTTTCCATAAAACAAATTTCAAACTGAAAATAAGGAAAAATTGAAATTAAATGTCTTTTTTAAAGTATTAATTTTTTATTCTCTAGAAAGTATTTTCATGTAAATGAAAAAAATATATTTTCATGTCAATATTTTTCTTTGACTTCTAAATCCTGGATTGAATGATTGGAAGACCTTAGTGAAATTTGGATGAAATTTTTTTATTGGAATGCAAGACATAATGTATATTTTCCCTTAAATTTCTAAGTATGCACTAAGATTAAATTATTTAATATGGTATTTACACATGTAAATAAGTATTTATTATTGAGATTCTAGGATCGAAATGGGATGAGAAGAATCTCTCTCTCTCTCTCTAGAGCAAACTGCTTCTTCATTTTATTATAGATTGAATGCTTACATGTAAATGTCACTAGCTAATCCCTTTATACATATCTAACTAAATCCCTACTCTAGGTATACACAAGTAATTAACCGACTTAACATGGATCTTCACTAAGTTAGTTACAACTTTGTATTATGTACACGTTGGCTCAATACTCCCCCTCAAACTGGAAGGGGGAGGGGGGAATGTTCTTCACTCCTAGCTTGCATAATAGATGATCATGTTGTGTCTTCCCAAGACTTTTAGTCAGCACATCTGCTATTTGCTCCGTCGTGTTCACATGTGCTGTCTTGAGCAAACCTACCTTGATCTTTTCTCGAATGAAATTACAGTCTATATCTATATGTTTTGTACGTTCATGAAATATAAGATTGACAGCTATTTGAATAACTGCTTTGCTATCACACATCATGCTTACATGCATGTTGAGCTTAATGTTCAACTCTGCAAACAGTGCAATTTGAAGGCATGGAATGCCATGCTTCTGAACTATTTATGCTGCTGCGAATGCCATGCTTCTGAACTATGCCTCAGCTGAGCTCCTTGCCACTGTCTCTTGTTTTTTTATTTCCATGAGATTAGAGCATCTCGTAGAACACCAGGTAGCCTGTTACTGATCTTATGGTTTGAAGACATGCCCCCCAATTTGTATCACAATATGCTCTCAGCTCCCCATATCCTTCTGATGGCAGCAATAAGCCTTGTCCAGGTGCACTCTTAATATATCTTACCACACTGATAGTTGCATCCATATGAGATTATTTTAGATCATGCATGAATTGAATTAATGTGTGCAAAAAAAATGAGATGTCTGGCCTGGTCATTGTGAGATACAACAACCTTTCCTGTAGTGCTGCATCATGTGATATGCCATCTGATGGACCTACTGGATGACCAGAGTCAGTAGAGGTTAGTTTTTGGTTCACTTTAAGTGGAGTGCTTGCAGGTTTGGCTCATGCTAAGCCTAGTTCTTAGGTGAGTTCAAGGGCATACTTCCTTTGACTCATGGTTGTAATGAGAGGTAATCAATGGAATCTGAAATAGGATAAACACACGAGCTCTGCTTTTGCTGAGGCACCACATAATCACTCATCCATATAGGAGGCCTAGACACTCTAGTAGAGTGTCTAATAGTGGATGGAAATGCAGATTCATTGTGCACCATTCGTGGAGAGCTGGGAACTGGAGATTGTGAAGAACTAGCAGGTGAACTAATGGGAGAAGCAACAGTAGAGGTATCAATTATAGCAGGGGTCTCATAAGAGGAAATGGCAGGAATATACAGATCTTTTGAGTCAAAAGGTACACTAAGAGAATGCTGAACTGCATGGGATTCGGAAGAAGATGTAGGCAATGACTCTTTGAAGGGTAAAATTCCTCTTTAAAAATAACATCCTTGTTCACAAATATAAAATGATTATGAAAATCAAATAGTTTATATCATTTTGTACCAGTGAATAGCCTAAATTGGAGAAAATTTATCCTACTTCTTGAGGTTTGTTGCATAACAAAGGCAGCCAAAAACCCTCAGATGATCAAGAGATGGTTGTTTGTGAAATAATAGCTCAAATGGACACTTACCTCCTAAGGCTCTGGATGGAATTCCATTAATGTGATACACTGTTGTCATGAGACAATCTCCCCAGAACCTTAAGGGCAAATTGGCTTGAAACTTTAAGGCTCTAGCAGTATCTAGGATGTATATGTTTCTCCTCTCTACGACCCCATTCTTCTGTGGGATGTAGGGATATCAACTCTGATGAGTGACAACTGCAGAGCTTAACAACTCTTTCAATTGGCTATTTATGAATTCTCCACCATTACTAGTTCTGATGGTTTTCATAGTAGAATAAAACTTAGTATTCATCAAGGCAAGAAAATACTTTAGTACAACCACTGACTCATCTTTAGAATTCATAAGACATACCTAAGTACATCTACTAAAATCATCCACTAGAGTGAGGAAGAACCTCTTACCATCATGAGTAGGTATCTTGAAGGGACCCCATATATCTGCATGAATAAGTTCTACGAAAACATCACATTGATCAGTACAGTCAGTGACCCTTGCATTATTAAACATAAAAAATCTCTTCATTGTATCAAAAGGCACATGGCCTAATCTTCTATGGCATAGCATGCCATTTATTCTATTGACTACGAATAATGAAGAAATACCATGAAGTCCTAAATCTTCTGTGTAGTTGCTTTGAATAACCAAATTCAACACATATAGATCATGATCCAATCTACCAATCCCCTTCACCTTCCCACTATAGATATCCTAGAACACATAACAGTTAGGAAAGAAGGATATAATAATCCTCCATCCTTGATAAGTTTTGATACTTACAACAAATTATACCTAAACTCAGGTACATACAACACATTCTTACCATGCAGGTTATCTAAGATACTGGAGGATCCTAAGTGAGTAATGAAACCTATTTCGCCATTTGGCAGTTGCACACTTCTCATATCAGTCTTAGAAAGCTCCACAAAATCTTTGTATACATCAGATTATAGACCATGTGATTAGTGGCTGCGGAGTCTATAATCCATCTATCTTTTTTAATTTTGCTCTGAAGTGAGACAAGTATACCTGTTACTTTAGCATGATTTGTTGTTTCAACGGGTGTGGTACTCTTATTAAGCATTTGGAGTAGTTGTTGATACTGCTCCCTTATAAAGAAGTAGTCATTCCCCTGAGAAACATCTTTGTGCTCCTTCCACTCTTATGATCCTTGAGTGACATCAAGTTGCACATTGTACTGAAATAGTGTTTCTAGTAAAAGATTTTCTCTTTGGTTAGTAATCTCTAGGACACCCTACCAACTTGTAACAATTATCCCTAGTGTGACCTTTTGGTTTGCAGTAGTCACAATAGAGTTGTACTTTCTATCTGTACATTGGAGGTTCACCTTGCATTGAGTTATAATTCACTTGATTAATTACCTCTGTGACCTGGGTTGTAGGGAACTTCACCACCTACATGTCCAATGTTATAAGCCACAACATTAGTTCCTATCTCCAAATCGGTTACACCAGCTGCTCTAGCTTATTTGCTTTTATCCAGTACAACTCTTCCATAAGCTAAATTGATAGTTGGTGTAGGTATCATCATCATGATTTGTCCATTTGTTTGTGCAAATGATTCATTTAGCCTACTCAGAAAATGAACTAGTCGTTGTTGCTGAGTATGCTCAATGAATATTTTTGATTCTAGAGAAGGGCACGATGGTGTAGGTGCCATAACATCATATTCATCCCATAAATCCTTCAATTTTGAGAAGTAGGTGGAAACTGGTGCGAGTCCTTGCTTTAAGACGTTAATTTCCCGATGTAAATTGTAGATTCGTGAAATGTTTCTCTTATCAAAGCTCTCCTTTAAGTAATTCCAAAAAGCGTTGCATCTATCCCACTGATCATGTAATTCCTTCATAAACTTGTTATTCTCACATGTTTATCAATATAACCAACCGAGTTCTTCGTGAAAAGTGCAATCCTCATAGATCGACACCACAAATTGTAGTTATTAGTACCTAGAATTTTGAATTCGATCAAATACTTTCCTGGAGAATCAAAAGGTTGCAGATACAGAGGATGATTGTGACTAATTGTAGTGTCATCACTCGTTCTTTCTCTTACTTCCATCGCGGCTCTGAATCGCAAACTCTAGCAGCTGAATTGAGTTGATAACGAATAATTGACCAGCAAATTAAAGAAAACAAAGTTAGTATCAACACTCGATTGTAGGCTCTAATACCATATTGAGATTCTAGGATCGAAATGACCTGAGAAGAATCTAGAAAAATGAAAGAGAGAGAGAGAGAGAGATCGACTGGAGAGAGTAAATTGTTTCTTCATTTCATAACAGAATGAATGCTTACATGTAAATGTCACTAGCTAATCCCTTTTATACATATCTAACTAACTCCCTACTCTAAGTATACACAGCTAATTAACCGACTTAACAGTGCTCTTCACTAAGTTAGTTACAACTTTGGATTATGTACACTTTGGTCCCTAAAGTTCCTATTTCTTCACGTTAGCTCAATATTTACCACCTAAACCCAAGAAGTGCAAGGTGAAATGGCAATTCCAAATTCCTTTGCTCCTTGTTATTTTATTTTTGACTCATCAGCTTCCAATAATCTTTCCAGATTTACTATTAAGAATTAATTTTCTTTAGTTGTCTTGAATAATCAGATTCAACACATATAGATCATGCTCCAATATACCAATCCCCTTCACATTCTCACTATAGATGTCCTGGAACACACAACAGTTAGGAAAGAAGGATATGAATAATCCTGCATCCTTGGTAAGTTTTGATACTAAAAACAAATTATACCAAAACTCAGGTACATACAACAAATTCTTAACAGGCAGGTTATCTAAGATACTGGAGGATCCTAAGTGAGTAATGACACGTGTTTCACCATTTAGCAGTTGCATTCTTCTCATAACAGTCTTAGAAAGCTCCACAAACTCTTTGTATACATCCAGATTATAGACCATGTGATTAGTGGCTCCGGAGTCTTTAATCCAACTATTTTTTTCTAATTTTGCTCTGAAGTGAGACAGGTATACCTGTCACTTTAGCATAAGTTGTTGTTTCAACAGGTGTGGTACCTTTATTAAGCATTTGGAGTAGTAGTTGATACTGCTCATCTGTAAAGAAGTTGCCATTCCTTGGAGAAACATCTTTGTGCTCATTCTGCTCTTATGATCCTTGAGTGATATCAAGTTGCACATTGTGAGATGCAGTAATGTTTCTAGTAAAAGACTTCCTCTTCTGTTTGTAATCTCTAGGACTTTGCAGTAATCATAGTAGAGTTGTGCTTTTTGTCTATACATTGGAGGTGCCCTTAGCATTGAGTTGTAATTAACTTGATTAATTAACTCTGTGACCTGGGTTGTAGGGAATTACACCACCTACATGTCCTTTCTTATAAGCCACAACATTATCTCCTATCTCCAAGTTGGCTAAACCAGCTGCTCTATCTTGTTAGCTTTCATCATGTACAACTATTCCATAAGTTACATTGTTAGTAGATGTAGGTATCATCATCATGATTTGTACCTTTGCTTGTACAAATGACTCATTTATATCACTCAGAAAATGAACTAGTTGTTTTTGCTGATTATGCTCAATGAATACTTTTGATTCTGGACAAGGACATGATGGTCTAGGTGCTATAACATCATATTAATCCCATAAATCTTCAATTTTGAGAAGTAGGTGGAAACTGGTCCGAGTCCTTGCTTTAAGCCGTTAATTTCCTGATGCAAATTATAGATTCGTGAAATATTTCTCTTATCAAACCTCTCCTTTAAGTAATTCCAAAAAGTGTTGCATATATCCCTATGATAATATGATTCCTTCCTAAACTTGTTCTTATCACATGTTCCATCAATATAACCAATCTTATTCTTCGCAAAAAATTCAATCCTCATAGATCAATACCACAAATTATAGTTATCAGTACCTAGAAGTTTGAATTAGATCAAAGGCTTGCCTGACGAATCAGAAGGTCACCAATACAGAGGATGATTGTGACTAATTGCAGTCTCATCACTCGTTCCTTCTCCTACTTCCAACGCAACTCTGAATCGCAAACCCTAGCAACTGAATTGAGTTGATAACCAACAATTAACCAGCAAATTGAAGAAAACAAAGTCAGTATCAACACTCGATCGTAGGCTCTAATACCATATTGAGATTCTAGGAGTCGAATTGATATGGGAAGAATCTAGAAAAGTGAAAGAGAGAGAGAGAGAGATCGACTGGAGAGAGTAAATTGTTTCTTCATTTCATAATAGAATGAATGCTTACATGTAAATGTCACTAGCTAATCCCTTTTATACATATCTAACTAACTCCCTACTCTAAGTATACACAACTAATTAATCGGCTTAACAATTCTCTTCACTAAATTAGTTACAACTTTGGATTATGTACATTTTGGTCCCTAAAGTTCCTATTTCTTCACGTTGGCTAAATTTTTACCACATAAACCTATGAAGTGCAAGGTGAAATAGAAATTCAAAAGAAAAATTCCTTTTCTCCTTGTAATTTTATTTTCGACTCATCAACTTCCAATAATTTTTCTAGATTTACTACTTAAAAGAATTAATTTTCTGCAGTTGCCTTGAATAACCAGATTCAGCACATATAGATCATGCTCCAATCGACCAATACCCTTCACCCTCCCCTTATAGATGTCCTGGAACACACAACAGTTAGGAAAGAAGGATATGAATAATCCTACATCCTCGGTAAAATTTGATACTGACAACAAATTATACCTAAACTCAGGTACATACAACAGATTCTTAACATGCAGGTTATCTTAGATACTAGAGGATCCTAAGTGAGTAATGAAACTTGTTTCACCATTTGGTAGTTTCATTCTTCTCATAACAATCTTAGAAATCTCCATAAAATCTTTGTATACATCCAGATTATAGACCATGTGATTAGTGGCTCCGCAGTCTATAATACATCTATCTTTTTTAATTTGCTCTATAGTAGGTATACCTGTCACTTTGGCATGAGTTGTTGTTTCAACATGTGTGGTACAATTATTAAGAATTTGGAGTAGTTGTTGATATTGCTCCTATTTAAAGAAGTTGCCATTCCATGGAGAAACATCTTTTTTCTCCTTCTGCTCTTCTGATCCTTGAGTGATATCAAGTTGAACATTGTGAGCTGCATAAGTTTTTCTATTAAAAGACTTCCTCTTTGGTTTGTAATCTTCAATACACCGTACCAACTTGTAGCAATTATCCTTCGTATGACCTTTTAATTTGTTGTATTCACAGTTGTACTTTCTATCTGTACATTGGATATGCCCCTTGCATTGAGTTGTTATTCACTTGATTAATTAACTATGTGATCTGGATTGTAGGGGAATACACCACCTACTTGTCCTGTGTTATAAGCCACAACATTAGTTCCTATCTCCAAATTGGTTACACCAGCTGCTCTAGCTTGTTGGCTTTCATCATGTACAACTATTCCATAAGCTACATTGATAGTAGTGTAGGTATCATCATCAAGATTTGTCCCTTTGCTTGTGCAAATGACTCATTAGCCCACTCAGAAAATGAACTAGTCGTTGTTGTTGAATATGCTCAATGAATACTTTTGATTCTGGACAAGGGAACGACGGTGTAGGTGTCATAGCATCATATTCATCCCATAAATTCTACAATTTTGAGAAGTAGGTGGAAACTGGTGCGAGTCCTTGCTTAAAGATGTTAATTTACTGATGCAAATTGTAGATTCGTAAAATATTTCTCTTATCAAACCTCTCCTTTAAGTCATTCCAAAAAGCGCCACATTTAGCCCACTAATAATGTGATTCATTCATAAACTTGTTCTTCTCACGTGTTCCATCAATATAACCAACCTTGTTCTTTGCAAAAAGTGCAATCCTCATAGATTGACACCACAAATTGTAGTTCTCAGTACTTAAAAGTTTGAATTCGATCAAAGGCTTGACTGGCGAATCAGAAGGTCGCAAATACAAAGGATGATTGTGACTAATTGCAGTGTCATCACTCGTTCCTTCTCCTACTGCTATCACAACTCTGAATCGAAAATACCAGCAGGTGGATTGAGTTGATGACCAACAATTAACCAACATATAGAAGAAAAAAAAAGTTAGTATCAGCACTCGATCATAGGCTCTGATACCATATTGAGATTCTAGGATCGAAATGAGATGAGAATAATCTAGAAGAAGGAGAGAGGGAGAGATCGACTGGATAGAGTAAAATGCTTTTTCAATTCATAACAAAATGATTGCTTACATGTAAATGTCACTAGCCAATCCCTTTTATACATATCTAACTAACTCCCTATTTTAAGTATACACAACTAATTAACCGACTTAACAGTGCTCTTCACTAAGTTAGTTACAACTTTGGATTATGTACACTTTGTCTCACACCTCCCTTTTCCACCACCCCTCCCGAATTTAATGAAAGGGTAATAAGGGGAGTTTTTCCAATTAAAGTGACATTATTCAGATTTGGGATTTATTTTAGTTTTCAGAGTCGCCACCCGGATTTTTGACGATGTTCCAGGACACCGTTTTATTTTTAAAAAATCTCAAACCGAGGAAATTTTGACTCTGTTTTAATTTGTCTGCGACCAGAAATCTGAGTACGGAATTCTGTTAACCTGGGAGAAGGTGTTAGGCATTCCCGAGTTCCGTGGTTCTAGCACAGTCTCTTAACTATTAATATTTGGCCCAATTATCTAATTATTTACATATTTTAAACCTATTGTGCATTTTTAGCGCTCTTACTTTTTAGCCGCTTTTAGTATTTATGGATTTATCTTGAAATAAGTCACGATGTCGTGCACTTATTTGTTTTCTGAACATATTATAATTACGCCACATGAAATGCACCCGCGATTACAACATGTGATTTTTATTAAATTTTGAAGTTGAAGACGGGGACATGAGTTGTCGCACCCGAGTGTAGATTACGTAGTCAAGACTATGATTATGACAGTTTTAAGGTGCCTATTTGAGGCCATGTTTGATGATTCTTTAGATTTTTCTATTTGAAATAATATTTTAGTTTTAAAATTAATTAGGACGTTTTATGAGTTTATCTTAGACAAGTTACGATGGCGTACACTTGTTTGTTTTTGGACACATTGCAAACACGTTACATGAAATGCACCCGTGATTGCTATGTGCAATTTTATTTATCGTTTGGGGTATAGGGTCGGGGGCACGAGTTGCCACTCGCAAGTGTAGGTTATGGTAACTTTGGTATAATATATGATTTTAATCAAATTTCAAGCTAAAGGTCTCATTCTACCTAGAAGATCGCCTAAAATGATATTCAATAGCCTAAAGGATACATGCTTCGGGCTATGGCCATATTTTAGCCCCTTAAATGTTTAACCCTTTTAGACAATCCTATTTATGGATAATTGTTAAATAAGGGAAGATATGTAATTCAAATCATACCAATCAAGGAAAGGTTTGCAAAATATAAAAAAAAAACAGAACTACTGGTTTACCAATCGCAAATTTAAGGAATCAAATAAGCTCATTTAGCCACAATAAGGACATTTTGACTAATTTTTTTTTGTTAAATTTTGTACCTGCTATTCAGTTCATCACTCATATATATTGTGATTTCATATGTCTACTGTTATAGATTCTTTTAAAGGAACATCCTCTGAATTCGATGGAAATAGCAGATCTATCTTTTATACCGTTCGAAATTCTTCAAAAAAAAGTCTTTTAAGGTTAATTATATGAATTTAGACGAGCAGGTTCTCTCTTTGATTTTCAGAAAGTTTGACAAGGTGCAAGGTGAGTTAAACAAAAAAATCTGCGAAGTCCAACTATTTTGAAATAACTGTTTTTTTTTTAAAATCAGATAAAAGAAATGTTTTATGAAAGGTTCCACAGGGGGTGATTCGAGCACTAAGTCTTTTTTGATTAAACAC
>ML306894.1:0-29184 GCA_005239505.1 Nicotiana paniculata | reverse complement strand
CATCTGCGTAGGATAGATGGTTTATTTTTGGACTCCATTTAGGGAGACCAAATCCACAGAATTTTTGTTGTTGATGTAAAGAGTTCAATCCTCGAGATAATGCTTCAGCATCCAAAATGAACAATGTAGGTGACAAAGGATCACCTTGTTTGACACCCCTCGATGATTTGAAGAATCCATGAGGCTGCCCATTCACCAGGATAGAGTACCAGTTATTCCCAACCAAGTCAAAAATCATACCTATGAAACCTCAGACTGATTGGTCTCAAATCTGCAAATGTATTAACCTCCTTCTTCTTGGGCAACATGACAATGTTTGTGTGTGTAACACATTTAGGCAACTGTTGTCCACAAAAAAAGGCCAGAACCATGTTGTATATATCTTCTTCAATTATATCCCAACAAGAGTGGAAGAAAGCTCCTGTATATCCATCTGGACCTCCAGCTGACTCCCCATTCAAACCAAACACTGCCAGTTTAATTTCCTGCTTAGTAGGCATACTCATAAGCTGTTCATTTTGATCTTTATTAACTATGCTGGGCACATAGTTAAGTATATCAAAGTTAGTTGGTACCACAGTTTCACAAAATTGCTCCTTGAAGAATGTGACTGCCTCGACTACAATCTGCTCCTCATCTTCATTCAAGTTCCCATAACTATCTTTTATTCTGTTTAATTTCAACCTTTTCCTTCTCCCATTGACTTGAGCATAGAAAGATTTGGTATTTCTATCCCCATCTTTGAACCAATTCATGCCAGCTTTTTACATGATCACAAGAAAAAAAAAGATATATATATATATATATATATATATATATATATATATATATATATACACACACATATGAGGCTTAGGAGTCCTAACTAAACTACAACACTTGGACACCAAGTAATGAACTTTCTTAAATACAATAGGCTACATATAGTTTCGGGTATAGTAGGATTCTACTCTTTACAGAGTATTGTCATGTAGTTGCTAGTCAAAAACTAAATCATGAAAAAGTAATCCTCCACATCAAATGGCAACCACCAGAGGCTAGGAATTTCAAGTTTAACATTGATGGAGTTGCTTGTGCTTTAACTGGGCAACGAGGAATAGAGTCTTTAAGAATAATAGCGGTGACTGGTTTATGGGCAACATGAAAGGGATACCCCACACAAATAGCATTAAAGCTGAGCTTCAAGCTCTATGGCAGGGCTTAGAATTGCTATTAATCAAATGCTTACTCCCCCAGTGATAGATACAGACTCCGCAGGGAAAATAAATATGATAGGAAATGGTAAGTTGTCTCACAATCCCATAGCCTATGATTGCGGGCTCAATAATGGAGCAGTTAGGGAATCCAACCATAGGGCATAACTACAGGGAACAAAATCAAGTGGCAGATCTCCTCGCTAAGGAAATAGCTAAGAAGGGAAGCTTCGAAAGAACACAGTTTTTGGCAGTTCCTCCAATATTTGCTAACGAAGAAGTATGAGCAACCATCTTAGGAACTGCTTTCAAAAGGAAGATAAATATTTGTAATATTGATACATTTTCTATTAATGCTACTACTCAAGGGAACTCACATTCCCTTACTAATAATGTAATTTTGTGACGAACGTCTTTAATATATTAAATATATCCAGTTTACCAATAAAAAAAAAGAGAGTTTCGTCAGGAGACACACAAGAAAAAATTAGGTACGCCGACTTTTTCAAAATATATACAGCTTATGGAAGAGTTGAGTTCAAATTCTAGCAAAAACAAAAACAATACTAGATAATTTTTCTCGGAAAAAATTACACAGTATAAACGCTCCAAAAAATAATAATGGTAAAATATACTTATATTATTGTATATATGTATAATATACATATTTATACATAGTTTTTGTATATATAGCTAGCAGACATGGCCGATCGGCCAAACATGTAACTTGTCTAATTTTTTCTTATTTGCAATACCTACTACCTACTAGTAGAAAGACATAAATAGCTAGTTTAGTAGTCGAGGTACATTCAAGCTGAATCAGATACCTCCTTTATAGGAAAAAAAGAAAAGAAAGAAAGATAAAGCACGATGCTTGCCAAGAATAAGTTTATATTTTTGCCCTTGTCAATTCTATACTAGTTAGCTTCTTTAACTAACTGTTTTGGTAGTTACTTTGATCCAAATAGAGGTGAGTTAAAACATGGTACTGATTCATCTTTTGATCTTCTATTGTGAGCAGTAATGAGAAAATAGTTCATAATTCAAGGACTTTTATGCAACAACTGATAGACAAAGCACAAAGCTTAGACAAAACATCACTTTAAGAATCTTTCTTTTTTCATGACGTAGATCCAAACCAACTCTCACAACGATAAGTATATATTCTTAGAAAGTTCTGATCTTTTGTCGGTCGTTCAAATCCGAAAATTAAAGGAAATCTAATTCAACTATCCAAAATTTCAGATTTAATTAGTCTTTTCTTCTCTTCCTTAAAAAAAAAAACTACACTGAGAGGGTCGTTTGGTAGGATATACATGGAAAATTATATATATATTAGCTTTGGTATTATTATTCTCTTGTTTAGTAGTAGTGTTTTTCAACCTATAACTATTAGTTATACACTTTATCCAATATTATTATTATACATAGCAAATAATGGCATTAACAATGCATAGTTTTTAATAGGCACAATACATAATTTACTCATCAACCCTTTAGCGAAATTTCTGTTACACACCTCTCGCTCATGAAATCTTTTACACATCCAAAGTTTCAAAAGTGTGTCTAAGATACCACTTTTGACCAGGTGGAACTCGTGTGATTACACACAAAAAACGCACGTAAAGCCTTTAAAAAAATCCTATATATCGTCTCTCCTCCCCACATGAACCACTCCCCCCTTGAGAAATCCATGATGATCGACGTACCACATTTTAAAATTCGGTGGCCAATGGAGTTATCCCTCTACCGTCCTCCACTTAAATACTTGGTTTTTGTCATGATCTGTAGTAAGTATCCAACTTATAACGTGCGCCAAACTCACACATCCAAATTGCACTTACTACTCAACCAAAACCGTGATAAACGATAACAAGAATATAGTTGTCACGACAAAACTTAGCCTGTCGTGACAGCGCCTAACGTGGTACTATGCAAGCCGACACTTCAAAAATACTTCCACATTTTTAAAATGAAAAATAAGGATAACGCAAGTTTTAATCAACAAAACTCTCAAAATGGATAGAAAGTCAAAACCAATACAGAAATTCCCAACATCGGAGTGTCACTGAGTACATGAGCGTCTAAACGCCACAAATATGGGAGTACTGTCTATTGTCTATAATAGTCTGAAACTAAAACATAAACAGATAGATAGAAAAGGAGATCTAGACAACGTATGCGAAGCGCGGGCAGCTACCTTGAAACCTCCCAAAAGATCAACTGCACGAAGGAATCAACATTCATCGTGTCCGGAAACACCTGGATCTGCACACAAAGTGCAGGGTGTAGCATGAGTACAACCAACTCAGTAAGTAACAAGACTAAATAAAGGACTGAAAGTAGTGACGAGCTTCACAGTTATAGTTCAATTACACTAATTTCAACATAGGAAGGTAGGCATGCTTTAAAGTTCGACAATTTAGGCCATAACATTTAATCCATGTCAAGTTCAAGTGAAAAGAAGTATAATACCTTTCATAAATTACAAGACGATGATATATGACATCCGAAGTGCAACTGAAATGAAAGTCAAATGCATCCTCACAGAGTAACAGTCGCTCAGTCCTCCCATTCACTCCAACCTTACAATTACTCATTCCTCTCAATCGCTCAGCACCCGACACTCGCACTCAGTAGGTACCTGCGCTCAGTGAGGGTGTGTACAAACTCCGGAGAGGCTCCTTCAGCCCAAGCGTTATAACAAGATAATCATGGCGTAGATCAATGAAACATGTTGTGGCGCGCAACCCGATCCCATAATATCTCACAATCAGTCCGTCGGCCTCACTCAATCATCAACCTGTCACGACCCAAATTTCCAATCCACGGGATCGTGATGGCACCTAACACGATACTTGCTAGGCAAGCCAATGTTAGAAAGTCAATTAACCATTTTCCTTTGAATATTTACTTAAACACAGTGAAACAATTTAAAAATGAATACTAATAAAGGTCAATAATAAGCCGAACCACGAACTAAGTATATAACTAGAAAACTACCCCAGAGTCTGGTGTCAAAATTCACGAACTACTAAGAATACTACAAATAATGGACTGAAAGGGTATATCTCTATACTGAAAGAAATAAAACAACATCTATAAAGTAAAGAGAAGACTCCAGGAATCTTCGAACGCCAGCAGATCTACCTCGTGTCTTCGAACGAAAATCCTAACTCTGGTCGATACCTGAATCTGTACAAAAGAGTGCAGAGTGTAGTATCAGTACAACCGACCCCATGTACTGAGTAAGTTCCGAGCCTAACCTCGACAAAGTAGTGACGAGGCTATGCCGAGGCATTTACAACAAAACCTGTGAACAATATATAATAAAACAAGAAAGAAATAATAATAATAAACTCGATAACCAGTAACTTGCCACAGTAAATAAAAACAACTCAAATAACTCTTTTCTGATGTCAACTGTAATCAACTCCTCAAAATTTCCAAGTTTCAATTTAAATCACAATAAAATCAGGATAATTCTTCTCATGAATCTTTAACTGCCGAGACGCATATGCTATCATCATGCCCTCTTGCATCAATACCGCTCCCAACCTAACACGGGAAACATCACAATAATACCGTGAAAGATCCTGAACCTGAGGGTAACACCAATACCGGTGCTGAAGTCAAGGCGGTCTTGATCTTTTGAAAGCTCGCCTCACACTCATCCGACCATTTAAATGGGGCACCCTTCTGAGTCAATCTCGTTATCGGGGCTGCTATAGACGAGAACCCCTCCACAAAATAACGGTAATATCCCGCCAAACCCAAGAAGCTCCTAATTTTCGTGGCTGAAGTGGGTCTAGGCCAGTTCTTGACTGCCTCTATATTCTTAGAATCTACCTGAATACCCTCTGCTGATACGACGTGACCCAAGAAAGCTACTGAATCTAACCAGAATTCGCACTTTGAAAATTTTGCAAACAACTGATTTTCCCTCAAGGTCTGGAGTGCTATACGGAGGTGTTGTTCATGCTCCTCCCGACTGCGGGAGTATATAAGAATATCATCAATGAACACAATTATGAAGGAATCCAGATAAGGCTTGAAAAACCGATTCATCAAATCCATAAAGGTTGTTGGGGAATTGGTCAAGCCAAAAGACCTCACCAAAAATTCATAGTGCCCATACCTTGTCCCAAAGGCTATTTTAGGAACATCGGACGCCCTAATCTTCTACTGATGGTAGCCCGATCTCAGATCAATTTTTGAAAAAACACTGGCACCCTAATACTGATCAAATAAATCATCAATTCTCGGCAATGGATACTTATTTTTGATAGTAACTTTATTCAACTGCTGGTAATCTATACACATTCTCATTGATCCATCCTTCTTCTTTACGAACAAAACCGGTGCACCCCAGGGCGAGACACTAGGCTTGACGAAACCCTTATCAAGCAGGTCTTGCAACTGTTCTTTCAATTCTGATGGGGCCATCCGGTATGGAGGAATAGAAAGGGCTGAGTTCCTGGAGCAACATCAATACAAAAATCGATATCCCTGTCGGGTGACATCCCCGACAGGTCTGCAGGAAACACTTCGGGAAACTCCCAAACAATAGGCACTGACTCTATGAAGAAACCTCGGCATCAGAATCACGAATATGAGCCAAATAAGCCAAACATCCTTTCTCAACCATGCGATGAGAATTGGCATAAGAAATCACTCTGCTGGGAGAATGACTTTGAGTCCCTTTCCATTCTAACCGAGGCAATACCGGCAAAGCTAAAGTAACTGTCTAGGCGTGACAGTCCAAGCTGGCATAATAAGGTGACAACCAATCCATGCCCAATATGACATCAAAATCGACCATTTCAAGAAGCAAAAGGTCTACACTAGTTTCAAGACTCTCAATAATGACTACGCACGAACAATATACACGATCTACAACAATAGCATCCCCCATCGGCGTAGACATATAAACAGGGACACTCAAAGAATCGCGGGGCACAACCAAATACGAGGCAAAATAGGATGACACATAAGAATAAGTAGACCCCGGATCAAACAAAACTGAAGCATCTTTATTACAAACTGAAATGGTACATGTGACAACTGCATCGGAGAACTCCGCCTCGGGTCTAGCTGGAAATGCATATAATTGGGGCTGGTCCCCACCACCCTGAACTGCGTCACTGGGAGGGCCCCTGACAGGTGGTCCTCTACCTCTAACGGGCTGGCCGCCACCTCTAGCGGGCTGGCCTCCACCTCTAGCATGCTGACCTCCACCTCTAACATTCTGACCTCTGGCAGGTGGTTCTGCAGCTGGAGTCGAAACTATAGCATGAGAATTCTGGTACTGAGGCTGATTACCTAAAAATTTCGGACAAGATCTCCGAATGTGCCCATACTCACCACACTCATAACACCCATCCTAATACTGAGGCTGACCCTGACGAACCGGCTGACCACGATAATAACTCTGAAGAGGAGGTGCTCTGATAGGAGCTGACTGATCAGAATAAGGCAAGTAAGAGCCACGACCACCTAAGGCACCATGGTACGTCTGAAGCGCTTAATTAAATGTCCTTGAAAAATAGCCTCTACCATGAGTAGCTACACCTCCAGACGAGGAACCGTGAATCTACCGGAATGGTGAGGTATCTTGTCTGACCCATGACCTCCCTTACCTAGAACCGTCTCAACTCTCCGGGCCACATTGGCCGCATCCCGAAATGAAATCTCAGTCCCTGTCTCCTTAGCCATCTTCAACCAGATGGGCTGGGCAATGCCCTCAATAAGTCTCCTAACCCTCTCTCTCCCCGTAGGCAATCAAAGAATAACATGCCGAGACAAATCCACAAAGCGATTCTCATACTAGGTAGCTGTCATGCCGCCCTGCTGAAGACGCTCAAACTGACGACGTTTCTCTTCTCTGGTAGTGATAGGAAAAAATTTCTCCAAAAAGAGGTGAGAAAACTGATCCCAAGTTAGAGCAGGTGATCTAGCTGGTCTAATCAACAGATAATCCCTCCACCATTTCTTGGCGGAACCAGTCATCTGAAACGCGTATTACGAAGAACCTCGTGACAACTGTCCAGATATTCCTGAGAATCCTCTAAAGTAGCACCACTGAAGTGAACAGGGAAAAGCTTGATGAATCTTTCCAATCTCCACAAAGCATCGAAAGTCATAGCTGACCCACAGCAATCGGGGCTGCAACAACTGTCTGAACTACCCCAACTGGGTTGGTTGTTGGGGTCTGAATCTGAGGAGTAGTCTGATCAGGAGTGTGGGTAACAGGAGTCTGGACCCCTCCTCCATCCTGAGATGCGATTGCTGCAACAAGGAGTGCACCAGTTTGGGCTACATTCTCCATAAGGCCTATTAATCGAACCAAAGCATCCTGAAGCACCGGGGTAGCAATAAAACCCTCTGGGACCTGAGCAGGTCCAAATGGAACGGTCTGAGCTGGATCCCCCCATCAATCTCAATCTGGGGCTCCGCAATTGGGGCTGCAGTATGAGCAACGGGCTGAGTCCTACCCCTGCCTCGGCCTCTGCCCCTAATAGGATTTGCTGTTGCTGGAAGACCAGATTATTGGTCAGCGGAAGAAGAAGTACGTGTTCTCTCCATCTGCGAGAGAGTTGAAGAGTTCAATCATTATTTGAGATACAAAGAATCGCACGATAGAGTGGAAATAAAAACTGAGTTTGTTCCTAACTTCATAGGCTCTGAGAGATGAGTACAGACGTCTCCGTACCGACCCCTCAGACTCTATCAAGCTTGTTCGTGAATTGTGAGACATATGTAACCTAGTGCTCTGATACCAACTTGTCACGACCCAAATTCCCAACCACGGGATCGTGATGTCTCCTAACACGATACTTGCTAGGCAAGACAATGTTAGAAATTCAAGTAACCATTTTCCTTTGAATATTTACTTAAACACAGTGAAACAAATTAAAAATGAATACTAATAAAGGTCAATAATAAGTCGAACCACGAACTAAGTATATAACTAGAAAACTACCCCAGAGTCTGGTGTCACAATTCACGAACTACTAAGAATACTACAAATAATGGACTGAAAGAGTATATATCTGTTCTGAAAGAAATAAAACAGCGTCTATAAAGTAAAGAGAAGACTCCAGGAATTTGCGAATGCCAGTAGATCTACCTCGTGTCTTCGAACAAAAATGCGCAGCTACTAAGATCTCCTAACTCTGGCCGGTACCTGGATATGCACAAAACAGTGCAGAGTGTAGTATCAGTACAACCGACCCCATGTACTGAGTAAGTGCCGAGCCTAACCTCGACGAAGTAGTGACGAGGCTACAGCGGGGCATTTACAACAAAACATGTGAACAATATATATAGTAAAACAAGAAAGAAATAATAATAATAAACTCGATAACCAGTAACTTGCCACACTAAATAAAAACAACTTAGATAACTCTTTTCCGATATCAACTCTAATCAACTCCTCAAAATTTCCAAGTTTCAATTTAAATCATAATAAAATCAGAGTATGAAAACCTTTTTAATAAAATCGGAGTTTTCCAAATCCATATTTTTTGAAAATTAGTAAAACATAATTATTCTCCCTTATCGCTCCTTGTTGCGGCGCGCAACCCGCTACCACCTGTCCACTCTTATTGATTCTCCCTATATATATCACTCTTATTTCTCCTGTTGCAGCGTGCAACCCGATCCCACTTGTCCACCCTTATCACTCCTTGTTGCGGCATGCAACCCACTGCCACCAGACATATTATATCAGTTTATTTACGAAAACTTTCACAATTCAGGCCAAGCCTTTCACAATATTTTTTTATCAACAAATGTAAACAGAAACTGTAAAACTCATAAACTTCATCAATTATCATTTCACAGCGAAACCAACCGGAAATTATATACATATCTTAACACTGACATCCAGCTCAATCCTTATGTAACATCACAAAACCAAGAGAACAACCAACACTTCCAAAAATACTTGAAGCAACACTTAACAATAAATTAACGAATCCAAATAGACATATAAACCTCAATGATCATGAAACAATTAAGCTCTTAAACAAATAATTAGAATTGGGGAAGATATCATGTTTAACAGACCATTTGGTGGTACATAGATACTCGTCACTCACCTATACACCACACAGATGCGGATTCACATAGCATTTAAGTTGGGGATTCCTATTCCCTCAAGTCAAGGTTAAACCTAACACTTACCTCAAATTCGCAGGCCACTCACTACTCAATTATCGATTTTCCTTTCGAATTTTTCTCTAACAACCATAATTGGCTCAATATCATTAATTAAGGTTAAAGGAAGTAACTTTACTGAAAATTTATGATTTTCCGTTTTCTCAAAAAAAGTTAAAACCCGACCCCGGGCCCACTTGGTCCAAACTCGGGTATCGGACCAAATTACGTTTACCCATTCACCCCCGAGCCCAAATTTGCAATTAGTTTTGAAATCCGACCCCAATTCGAGGTCAAAATTTGAGTTTTACAAAATTCCCTAATTCTACCCAAACCCTCAATTTTTACCATGAAAATTCTTGATTTTGGATTCAAAAGTGATGAAAAATATTGGGTAATTGAAAGAGAAGAGTTAATGAACACTTACCTATGATTTTGGAAGAAATAGCCTTGAGAAAATCGCCCTAGGTTTTATACCCATGTGAAAAATAAGAAGAAAAAGGTTGGTGTTCTAACTAATATAAATTCTCTGCCCGACCCTCGCATTTGCGGTGCTTGGGTCGCACCTGTGCTTGCGCACGTGCGGGAATCCTTCCGCTTCTGCAGAAAGGAGCTGGGTAGCTTGGGGCCGCACTTGCGGTTGCATTATAGCTTCTGCGGTAGCGTACCTGCACATAAGGGTCTCCACCTGCGGACGTAGGGGAGCCAAGGCTTGGTCGCACCTGCGGGCTTCTGCTCGCACCTGCGGCTCAAGACTCGCAGGTGCGGGCACACCAGCACAGCTATGACACCATTTTTTTTACAAGTTCAAAACATCCCGAAGCCTACCCGAAACTCACCCGAGCCCTTAGGGCTCTAAACCAAATATGCACGTAAGTCTAAAAACATCATAAGGACTTGCTCGTGTGATCAAATCACGAAAATAACATCTAAAACTACGAATTTAACCTCAAAACTCATGATTTTTTTCAAGAACACTTCAATTTCACTATTTCTCAACCGGACGTCCGAATCACGTCATAAATTCCGATTCTCGCTAAATTTCACAGATAAGGATTAAACATCATAACAAACCTGTACTGGGCTCGGGAACCAAAAATACGGGTCCGATACCAATGATTTCAAATAATTATTCATTTCTTCATTTCATTAAAAATCCAGCAAAATAATTTCTTTCAAAAATTGATTTATAAGGCTAGGGACCTCGGAATTTAGTTCCGGACATACGCCCAAGTCCCATTTTTTACTACGGTCCTCCCAGGATCGTCGGAACACAGATCCTAGTCCGTTTACTCAAAATATTGAACAAGGTCAACTAAAAAAATTCCAAAAATTACTATTTCTCATATTTTCACATAAAAACTTTTCGGTTTCATGCTCGGACTGTGCACGTAGTTAGAGATAAATAAAATTAATCTTTTAAAGGCTAATGAGCATGGAACGGAGTCTTAATTTATAAGATGACCCTTTGGGTCATCACACAACCTCTCTAGTCCCTCGGGATCTCAGAAATCATGAAAATCAGCCCAAACATAAATGATATAATGTATCAACAAAGAACGATAGAGACTGAGATATGATATGCAAATAAAACTGTGACTCAGTACAAAACAACAATTTAGCAAATAATTCAATATGTACGCGACCTCTGTGGGTTCCTACAGTGCTATCATATGGTCTAAACATGTTTTTTAACATAATTTGCAGTACAATTTCTCTGATACATGGAGAATGTACGGATAACAACAGATTATTCAACTACACATTTTTATGGAATTGGCCAAGTCACAATTACTACGGTGCACGCGCACACGCCCATCATCCAGCATGTGAGTCACCTCAAAACCAATCACATGATACATAATATAGGGATTCAAACCCTCAGAATCAAATTTAAAACGGTTGCTTACCTCAATTAGAGTAAATCTCTACTCCAACACACTCTTGCCTCGTGAAACAGCCTCTGAATGCCTCGAATCTTGTCACA
Organism: Nicotiana paniculata; assembly: GCA_005239505.1. Lineage (NCBI taxonomy): Eukaryota > Viridiplantae > Streptophyta > Magnoliopsida > Solanales > Solanaceae > Nicotiana > Nicotiana paniculata. The sequence goes on along the minus strand of ML306894.1, from coordinate 17,844 downwards.
AACAAGTCGATACAATCAACACGGGCAAAAAGAATCAACACCGTAAGAAAATGCTAGGTTATTAATCAAAAATAAAAAATCGACTCAAAAGCTGGCCCCAGGGCCCACGTCTCAAAATCGGGTAAAAGTCACATAATTCGAAACCCATTCAATCACGAGTCCACCTATACCAAAATTACCCAAATACGATACCAAAATATCGATCAAAACCTCAAAATTTGGCCTAAGAACTTCCTCTGTTCCCCCCAAATTTCCATCCCAAATCACTAATTAAATGATGAAATTAAAGACATAATCATGGAAATTAACTAAAACTAGGTAGGAATCACTTACCCTAATCATCCACTTGAAAATCAGTCCAAGAACCGCCTCCCAAATCTATTTTTATGTTATGAACTGAAACTTTCATTTTTGAAACTTTTAAATCTACCTAGGTATGCCTTATTCACGAACGCAAAGTACCTCGAGTTCGCGAAGCAAAACTCAACTACCCGAAAAATCCTCTTACGCGAACGCGATGCCTTACAGAGCTTGGCCTACACGAACACGTCCCCATGACCGAGAATGTGAAGCCTTAAGGCCTGGTGACCAAGCCTGCCTCACCCCTCTATGCGAACACGATCTCCCTCTCACGATCGCAATGCACACTGGCCCCCAACCTTCGCGAACGCATTGCATCCTTCGCGAACGTGAAGAACAACTCCTCGCCTGCCTCCCAAGTGATAGTTTTTAATTTTAATGATGAAAATAATATATTTTCTCTTGGTATAGGAACTCAAGGGAAGCATCCAATATTGGAGGAATCAATCAAAGGGGATCAAGGAAAGCATCCAAGATTGGAGGAATCAATCAAAGGGAATCAAGGATAGCGTCCAAGATTGAAGGAATCAATCAAGGAAAAGATATCAATCCAAGATGGACTGATGTGGTAAAGAGTATCGAAGATCTTGCAAGATGATCAATCAAACTGCTATTTCTGGAAGTACCAAGATTCAAGGAGAAAATCTGGCGCCATCAAGACATGTAGAAGGAAAGTCATTAAAGTCCTCTCATCAAGGAAGAGCAACGGTAGAATAACCTTATTCTTTGGAAGAATCAATTTCTTACCAAGGATCAATCTCTTGAGTTGGAAAATCTCTTCAGGAAGCATCCTCCTATAAAGTACTTATACACATCTTTGAAACTTAGCGGCGACATCTATTTTTGATCGAATCAAATACCCTCTCTTTGTTCTACTGCAAACAAGCATTGTAGCTCTACTAGATCTGTTGTGTAACAAGTTAGAGAATAAAGAGAGAAAAATACTGATGAGGCATTGTATCAAAGATAAACGAGTGTCGTAGAAACTGAGCCATTGGTGTAAATCACACCATTCACTATGTACTCGAGAAACATATTCACTAAAAGAGAACTCCCTTACAACCCAAGGGGATTGGACTAGGATTCACATTGAATCCGAACCAGTATAAAAATTCTGGTGTCTTTAATTCCTGCATTTTATTTCTGTATCTTAAATTCTGTTGTTCTTATTATCTCGCTATTATATCTAGTCGACTAATTAGAAAACTAGTCAATTTATAGCGATTAAAATTTAAAAATAAACAATTCAACCCCTATTGTACTTTCAATTGGTATTAGAGCAAGGCTCACATTTTTTTCTTGTGCTTAACAGCTTGTGAGAAAAGATCATGGCAAATCAAGTTATTGTTGGGGAACTCTTTCAGGAAGGAACATCGCAAGTAAGGCCACCATACTTCAATGGACAACATTTCTCTCACTGGAAAGCGTGTATGAAAATATATGCAAAGTCTTATGATGTTAAGGTCTGGAGAGTTATCAAAAATGGAAATTACCCACTACCAGCCGCTTCTCAACCTCTCGCTGATCCTGAAGATACAGATGAATATAGTGATGAACAAATGGCTGTTGTGCAAGTGAATGCTAAAGCAAGAAATCTGCTCTATAATGCTATAAGTGGTAAAGAATATAAGAAGATCTCCATTTGTAATACAACCAAAGAGATGTGGGACAAACTTGAAGTTACTTATGAATGAACCAGTAAAGTGAAAGAAACTCACATCAACATGTTGGTCCATGACTACGAACTTTTCCAGATGAAAGAAGGAAAATCTATTGAAGAAATGTTTGCCAGATTTAGCAAAATCATCAGTGATCTAAAAGCTTTTGGCAAACCCTACTCAAGTGGTGATCAAGTTAGGAAAATTCTGAGAAGTCTGCCCACCACTTGGTAGACAAAGATAGTGACCCTTGAGTCACAGGATTTGAACAAATTATCATATGATGAACTTCGAGGAGAACTTATATCTTTCTAGAAAACTCATCTCAAGAAGACAAATCAAGAAGAGGAAGAAAATAGTTGCTTTCAAGGCTACAACTGATAGAGCAGAAAATGACATTGATGACGACCCTGAAGCTCTCCAAAAATAAATTACCATGGTATCAAGGAACATGGATGGTTTAATGAGAAGATACAGGAATACTAAAAGAGACAGAATACCACTCAGGCAAACTAGGCAATATAATGAACAAAACAAAAATGATGGCAAATGCTATGAATATGGAAGATTCGGGCATGTTCAAGCTGAATTTCCTGAGCTTAAAAGAAAGGTCTCCAGATGCTTTAACAAGAACAAGTCATTCAAAAGATGGAGTGATGAAGACAGTTCAAAAGATGAAGAGATATCAAATCTATGCTTCATGACAATCTTATAAAACGACATGAACAAGATCTCAGGGTGCTGGACAGACGAGGACATCTCAAATGATGATTGTAAAGATAACAACGAGAACTGTTTCATAGCACGAGGTGAAACAAGCGAGGTAAGACCTTATAACTGTGAAAGATGTAATGAATTGCAGGATATTCTTGACCTTACTTTGAAAGAGTCTTAAAAAATGATGAATAAAATAAAGAGACTCAACAGAGAAATAAAAGACTGGAAACTCAAGCTTGAAGTATGCGAGATTGAACAAGAAGTACTTCAAGATGAGTTTGATGGATTGCAAGTGCAACTCAATGCCATGCGCAAATCCACCAGCCATAGTTCTATAAAGTCGAACCATGCGACTTATACGTCAACTGGAGAAGGACAAGCTAGAACAGAGTCCACTAGTACTAACACAAATGGGAGATTCAAAAATGGATCAAGTCCCACGTGTCACTACTGTAATAAAAGTGGACATAAATATTCCTTTTGTCGATTTCGTAAGTCAAATGTCTCAGGATGGATTTGGAAACCAAAAAACAAATCCTGAATCTAGCAACACTAACCAACAAGGACCCAAGCAAGCTTGGTTACCTAAAAGGAAGTGATAATTATGTTTTGTAGGAACACCAAAGAAGGATTCGCAAAGGAAAATGGTACTTGGATAGTGTGTGTTCCAGTCACATGACATGTGATAAAAATCTGTTTAAGGAAGTTACAAAAATAGATGGAGGAAATGTCAAATTTGGTGTTGACTCAAAAGGAAAGATAGTCGGTACCGGAACAGTTCCTTTCAATAACAAATGTGATATCACTAAAGTTTATCTTGTTGGCAGACTTAACTACAACCTTCTGAGTATAAGTCAGCTATGCGACTCACGGTATGAAGTAAAGTTCAAGAAAACAGGTTGTGCTATTGAGGATGAGACATGTAAAATAATCCTCCCAGGTAAAAGGTATGGAAATGTCTATATTTTTTATGGTTTTGAAAATATATATGGTCATATATGCTTAACATCTATATCTGATGATCCTTGGTTATGCCATAAGAAACTTGGTCATGCAAGCATGCATTTGATAGAAAAACTTTCCAAGCATGACTTAGTTATTGGTTTACCCAAACTCTATTTTTCTAGAAATCATGTATCTGATGCATGTTAGATTGGTAAACAAATAAGAAATTCTTTCTAAAACAAAGATGTTATATCTACCTCAAAGCCTTTGCAATTGCTTCATATGGACTTATTTGGACCTACTAGAACTGCTAGCATAAGAGGAAAACGATATGCATTTGTTATTGTTGATTATTACACACATTTTATTTGAGTGATTTTTCTATCTCACAAAGATGAAGCTTTGAAATTTTTTGAGATCTTCTGTAAAAAGGTTGAAAGAAAAAAGGGGTATCTTATTACAACTATTCAAAGTGATCACAGAGGAGAATTTGAAAGCAGACATTTGAAGATTTCTGCAATGATCAAGGATACACTCACAATTTCTCTGCTCCAAGGTCACCCCAACAGAATGGAGTTGTTTAACGGAAAAATAGGACCTTACAAGATATGGCCAGAACTATACTAGAATATCCACTGTCAAATAACTTCTGGGCAAAAGGAGTAAGTACAACGTCTCATTGATACGAGGCTAGAATTCAGAGTTTAACATGTTATATGCCTTACATTTTATGTGAGTTAATGATAAAAACAAATGTTTTATGTGCTTAATGGAGTTTATTTCATGTGTAGGTGAATTGGAGATGGAAACAGATCTAAATGGATGCAAATACGTCGAAAATACGCTTAAGAGGAGAAGAGGGAACACCCTGGCCTTATCCAGGCATTTGGCCCCTAAAGCCAGGCAGCCCCTGGAGTTAGGGGGCGTTAGAGCCCAAACGCCAGGCCTGCCCTGGCCTTAGGGGGGCGTTTGAGCCCAAACATCCGGGGTCCCAAGTTCGGTCAATTCCGAGTTTTGACGATTTTAAGTGTTTTCCGGTTGGAATAGAAGTCTCCTACACGTTTAGGGTTTATCCCAAACATATAAATAGACCCCAAAAACACAACTTGAAGGGGAGGAATTCGAAGGATTCGAAGTATTCGAGGGATTCTAAGAGAAGAAGCCATTGAAGAGAAGTAAAACATCGATTTGTACAGCTTTTATTCATTACTTTGTAGTTTAATTATGCAAGTTATTTTGGATTTGATTCTTATGAACATGTTTAGATAATTTCTTTAATCTAGGGTTTTGGTGGAACCCGTTGAGGGATAAACTTNTTTAGAGGTTGGAAGAGGTTGGATTAGAGATAACGATACCTCAGGTGCAATCTAAAGTGAACTGTAATGCAATCTACTTGAGAGAGAGCGTCTAGTAAATTATCATAATTACTTGAGAGAGATTTATGGTATATAGAGTGTTCATGATTTATAAATACAACTAATCAATCTATAAAGTATCCGAGAAGTAAATTCACCGACGGGGGAAACCATAACCTTAGATCTTTATTACAATTGTTTACACCTTAGCGTAGTTAATCTTTAGTTTTAATCTTTAGTGTTAGTAATTTAAATAACATCAAGTGACAGTTGAGTATTCTAACAGCTTTCTTGATACGTAAATTCCCTGTGGGATCGACTCTAGGCATAATACCCCGGATTATATTTGCAACGCCCGCTTAATCTTTTATTAGACATAGTTGAGCGTGATCAATCACATTCTCAATCAATGTATCATAAGACCCATCCCGAAGAAGACTCTTTATGAACTATGGAAAGGTAAACGACCAAATATAAGTTACTTCCATCCATTTGGAAGCAAGTGTTTCATTCATAACAACGATCAGGACAATCTTGGAAAATTTGATCCAAGAAGTGAAGAAGGTATTTTTCTGGGTTATTCTTTAAATAGTAGATCCTTTAGAGTTTATAATAAACGCATGTTATGTGTAGAAGATTCAGTACATGTTGTCTTTGATGAGAATAACACTTCGGCCGAGAAAGGAATTACTACACGTGATGAAGATCAAACGCAGAAAAGTCAGGAGACAAGCAAATCTCAAGAGTCGACCAATAAACCTGATGGTATGATAGAGTCAACTAATGAGATCAGCAACAGTCAACCAGAACCTCCAAAAGAGTCAATTACTATGGTAGTTCGTCCAAATGAATGGAGAAGTGAACCAGAATATCCTCAAAAATTCATCATAGGAGATCCAAGCGAAGGAATGAAAATGAGAGGAGCTCTCAAGAAAAAAGAAAATATAGCATTGATTTCTCAGATTGAGCCAAAGAAAATAGAAGAAGCTCTGAAAGACTCAAGCTGGCTACAAGCAATGCAGGAAAATCTAGATCTCAACAAAAATTAAGTATTGAAACTGATGCCCAAGCCTGAAAATGCTCCTGCAATCGGAACAAAATGGGTTTTCAAAAATAAGCTGAATGAGGATGGAAAGGTTGTAAGAAACAAATCCATACTGGTTGCTCTAGGATACTCGCAACAATAAGGAGTCAACAATGACGAAACCTTCGCTCCAGTAGCTCGACTGGAATCTATACGACTTCTTCTCGCATATGCATCCTTTAAAAGATTCAGGCTGTTCCAGATGGATGTTAAAAGCTCCTTTTTGAATGGTTTTATTGAAGAGGAGGTATATTTAAAAAAAAACCCTGTATTTGAAGATTCTAAGTTTCCCTACCATGTGTATAAACTGACCAAATTGCTATATGGACTGAAACAAGCTCCACGAGCATGGTACGTGTAACGACCCGGCCGGTCATTTTGAGAGTTTGAGCCTCGAACCCCTAATAACTTCTTTCCCCATGTTTGTTTCTGTTATTGGGACTTGCCGGAGTGATTAGTTATGGAATTCGAAGAGTTTGGGACACAGTCCCTAATTATGAGTTTAAGCCTTAGAAATCGGACAGTAGTCGAAACTGTGTGAAGATGGATCCATAATAGAAATCCATCGACTCCTTTAGATCCGTTGAGTGATTTTGGGGTTAGGAGCACGTCCGGAATGTGTTTTCGAGGTATGTGGTAAATTTAGGCTTGAATTGGCGAAAGTTAGATTTTCGGCGATTTCGGCCGATAGGTAAAAATTTTATATAGGGCGCGGAATAGAATTCCAGAAGTTTTTGTAGGTTCGTAGTGTCATATGTGACCTGTGTGTCAAATTTGAGTTCATTCCGACTAGTTTTGATGTGTTTCGACATCGTCTGTTGATTTTGGAAAAATGCTAAGTTCTTTGGCTTGAATTCATGTGTAATTTTTGTTTTTGGTGTTATGTGATGTGCTTTGAAGGCTCGAATAAGTTCAAATGAGGTTATAGACTGTTTGGTAGGTTAGGTTGAGGTCCCGGGGGCCTCAGGGGTGTTTCGGATGCTCAACGGGCTAATTTTTAGACTTAAAAGACATAAGATTTTGCTGGTGCTGGTTTCCTTATATGCGATTGCATGAGGGGAACCGCGATCGCCTAGGCTAATATGGGACAGGGGAATTATGTTCTTCACGTTTGCGTGAAGGTGAATGCGAACGCATAGGTATGGCAAGGTGTTGAATCGCGAACGCGTGGGCTAGGTCGTGGTCGCGAAGAAGAAGGGAGGCAGCAGTGGGTCGAGATAATGCCCTTCGCGGTCGCGTGAGGCCAATTGCGAACACGTAGGGTCTGTTCAGTTGTGTATCGCGTTCACGTACGGAGTAACGCGTTCGCGTAGTGTAAAATCTGAGGCGCGTGTTTTTTTTCTTCGCGATCGCGTCTGGGCTTACACGATCGCAGTTAAGGCACATCTGGGCAGATTTTAAAACACCCAAAAACGAGGGTTAAGTCATTTTTTCACAAATTGAAGTTGAGAGCTCGGGATTAGGCGATTCTTGGAGGGATTTTCACTTTGGTGTTTGGGGCAAGTGATCCTTACTCGGTTTTGACTATTTCCCACTAATCTATGCTTAATTTTATCATCTAATTTCGAAATTTGGGGTGAAAATTGGGAGAAGTTCCTAGGCCAATTTTTGGGTTTTGATCGAGATTTTGGTATCGGATTTGAGTAAATTTGGTATGGTTTGACTTGTGAGCAAATGAATGTTCGGAATTTATGAATTTTATCCGATTCCGAGACGTAGGCCTGGGGGACTTTTTGGGCAATTTTCCTAATTTCGCGCTTCAGCTTCGAGTTGATTAGTCGAACTAGTTTCTTGTAGTGATATTTACATTATGTAATTTATTCGAATAGATTCGGGCTATTCGGAGTTGGATACTCGTGGCAAGAACGTGATTTTGAGTTGATTTGAGTATTCGAGGTAAGTGGCTTCCCTAAATCTATGTTGGGGACTTCCCCTTAGGTTGTTTTGACATTTATTGTTATGTGGATGCCGAGTACGTGAGGTGACGAGTACATACACGGTCCATTATCGCAAAAAAATCCCATTTTCCTTCGAAAATTTATAAAATTGTCTTTCTCCTATTACATTGCTTTAACGTGTTAAACTGCTTAGCTTAGATTAGAAAGGCATGCCTACGTGTCTAATTGTCTACGTGCTACTATGTGCGCCATGCTTAGTTAGGTTACTGTTTTCCTTATCTGTGATTAGATGAACTGTATAAATTGATGGTATTCCTAGCATTCATTTTGCATCATATATTTAAATTGGGACTACAGATATATTCCGGGAGATCCCCATGTACTGCATATTTAAATTGGGACTACAGATGTATTCCGGGAGATCCCCATGTACTGCATATTTAAATTGGGACTACAGACGTATTCCGGGAGATCCCCCTCTACTGCATATTTATTTTGGGACTACAGACGTATTCCGAGAGATCCCCCTGTACTGCATAATCATTTGGAACTACGGGACGATATTCCTGGAGATTCCACCTTGTGATACATTGTGTTGAGACGAGGACTCCCTTTATTGTAAAACTTTAGATTATTTTCTTTAACTGCTTACTGTAGACATTACTTATCTTTTGTACTATTTTAAATTTATTTATATAGAAATCCAGTAGAGCCTTAACCTGACCTCGTCCCTACTTGAATGGGGTTAGGCTTGGCACTTACTGAGTACCAAATGTGGTGTACTCATGCCCTTTCCTGCACATGTTTTTCGGTGCAAATCCGGGTACGAGTTATTAGTCGCGTGGCTAGTTGTTGCAGCTGTTACCAGGAGACCGCAAGGTATTTCTGCCACGTCCGCAGAATTCTCTGAGTCCCTTCTTAGCTACAGTAGTGTAGAAGCTTGTGACTATATTTTGACAATCCGGGTCTTTGGGAGTTATATTTTTTGTACGAGTCGAGAGACATCGTTATGATTATTCATATTTCTATGTCCTTTACTTATTTATTTATCGTACTTTTATTTAAGTTTTTATCCACTAATTAGGCTTACCTAGTCGTAGAGACTATGTGTCATCACGATACCTTTTGGAGGATAATTGGTTCGTGACAGTACGAGAGACTTAGCTCATTTCTCACTGATAACAGATTTACAAGAGGTAAAGTAGATACTACTCTGTTCATTGAAAGATCAACATAAGGTAATCTCATTATTCAAGTTTACGTTGATGATATTATTTTTGATAGTACTAATCCTCTTCTGTGCAAGGAATTTTCAAATATTATGCAAAGCGAGTTCGAAATGAGTATGATAGGAGAGCTCACCTTCTTTCTTGGACTTCAAATTTAACAATCTGAAGAAGGAACATTCATATGTCAAAAAAAATATACAAAGGAGTTGATTCAAGAGTTTGGTATGGACAATGATAAAGCTATTGGCACACTAATGATTCCCTCAACAAGTATCGACAAAGAGGAACAGGGAAATCCTGTTGATGAAACCAAGTATCATGGGATGATTGGCTCACTTCATTATCTACTGCTAGTCGACCAGATATTATGTTTAGTGTCTGTAAATGTGCCAGGTTTCAATCAGCTCCTAAAGAATCACATCTGATAGCAGTAAAAAGAATTATTCGATATCTTATTGGAACTATCTCTCATGGATTATGGTATCCGCATACTAACAATTTTAAATTAGAAGGTTTTTCAGATATTGATCTTGCAGGTGATAAGGAAGACATAAAAAGCACAAGTCGAACATGCCAATTACTTGGAAAAGCATTGATATCTTAGAACAGTAAAAAACAAGGATCAATTGCATTATCCAAACTGAGGCTGAGTATATCGCTATAGGACAATGTTGTACACAATTACTATGGATGTCTCATCAGCTGGGTGACTATGAATTATCCTTTAAACCTATTCCAATTTTCTGTGATAACTGCAGTGCTATATGTCTCTCTAAAAATCCTGTGCATCATTCCAGGGCAAAGCATATAGACATCAAGCATGATTTTATTAGAGATCATGTCCTTAAAGGGAACATAGAATTATCTTTTGTTGGAACTACTGATCAATTAGCGGATACTTTTACTAAGCCTTTACTAGAAGAAAGATTCTGCTTTTTAAGAGAATTACTTGGCATTATTTGTATTAATCATTAATATTAGGACCTATGTGCTATTATTATTTTCTGTATGCCTAGTGTTTAATTTTTTATCATTAATTGCGCCTCCGATTTCCTTCTCTTTTCATCTTTTCACATCAGTTGCAGAGTTCAAAGAAGGAAAACCAATCATCACGTCTGATCAACTGACACCCTTTCCTTTTCTGTACTCAACCGTCAGATCCCTCTTTTTAATGCCTGAAACCTCTTTTCAATCTCCATCGTCCTCATAGCCTAGAAACCCTTCTCAAAAGCTTTCTCCAACCAAAGCTCTTCAATGTCCAAACACTCTAAAAATCCCTCTGCCTCTACTAGAAAGAGTACTCGCTCCAAATCAAAACCCCCTTCTCAGCCTCCCAGAACAAGTAGACCTAGGGTCGGATCATTCTAAAGGTTTTGCCTCTTCTCAGGATTATCTCTCAGATCACGCTCATACTTTAGGAGAAAAATCCTTGGGAAACGACCTATGGAAGAACCCCCTGAATCCTTTACTCCAAAGAAGTCAAAAATAGATCTCTCTAGTTCCTTAGAGTCTGACCTAAATTTCTGGAATTCTCCAAATAGGGATTTTTTCATTGCTCTGAAAGACAAGCCAATCGCTCATGGGAGGGTAGTCGACCTTGATGACATGGAAGCCCTGAATTATAAGGTAAAAGATCTATTTGCTTACCAAGACTGGTTAAGATTCTTTTCTATTCCTCCTCCTGAAGTCTATGAACCCCCTGTGAAAATGTTTTATGCAAATCTTCGCTCTAGTAAGTCTGATAAGTTGGAATCCTTAGTATTAGGAAAGCGTATTATTCTTGATTGTGCCATGTTTGATTCAATCTTTCAGTGTAAGTGTTCTGGTTTCCCCATGCTTTTCAAATATTCCTAGCCTTATGATTTTGAAATCTCTTTTGATCAAGCTAAATGGTGTATTGCTGAGTGTCCATCTGAATCTCTCCCAAACCAGTTAGATCCGAGTGATGTTAGCTTTGAAACTCGTGTTCTGGTCCACATTGTTGCAACTACCCTGTTTCCTCGTACTGGCTCTTTTCTACCTTCTTTCTAAGAGATACCTTTTTGGTCTATTGCCTTGTGACTAAACTCAAGATCAAATTGTCCTCCCCGGTCATCAATTTTATGATTGAAAGCGCTGATGATCCCACTAGTCTGTCCTATGGCCTGACGTCACTCACATTCTTGAAGCCCATAATATTTCCATCTCTGAATATCCCTTTATCTCTATTTCAAAATCTTACAATTCCAGAGCTTTTGCGAGTATGTGGCATATGTGTGTGAAGGGCTCGTGGGTTAAGAAACAAGAAGGAGAGTCAAGCATGATCAACCTGATTCAAAGTCCAAACCCTCTGTTTCCCATCCTAAACCCAATGATCCTGACCTTGCTGGAAAACTAGGTGCCATTGACAATCAGCTGTCTGCAATCAAAGATCTTATTGCTGCTACTCAGTCCACTGTTGGAGACATTCATGCTATTTCCAGAGAAACAGGGTCTGATGTTTCCAAGATAAAAGTTGCAATTCTCAGAGTTAAGGAAAATGTTGTAAGGCATTCAAGCAGGTACACGACATGTTTGATGGAGTGACTGTTTCATCCAATGCCAGCTTTGATCAACTAAAGGAGGCGATTTGCAACACTCTTACCTTTTTCTTGTGTCGTTAATGTGGAAGTTTTAGACAATATTTTTTGTTGTGTTGTTTTTGGACTGGATAACCAGTCGTTGGATGATTTTTCTCTTTTATTTTCTTTTGCCATAACTCTGCAGGCATATCATGCTATAGATCCTATTTTAGTATATAGTCTGTGTTATTATCCCCTCTTTGCTGATGTCAAAAAGGGAGAGAAAGGATATGTGTATTCGTACATGTACATGCAGGAAAAAGTCGACTAGAGGGTAAGTGCAGGCGAAGAGAAGCTGACTAATAGAAGCAAGTCCCCACGACACCTCTTGAGGGGGAGCCATAGATCCTGCAGAAGAAGTCGACTAAAGGAAGCAGTCTCAACAGCTCTATTCAAAGGAAGTCAACTGCACTCATTGAGGGGGAGTAAGGGAAGTCAACTGATGTTTACATATATTATTTTGTCATCATCAAAAAGGTGAAGATTGTTTGGTTTTAATTTTAATGATGAAAATAACATATTTTCTCTTGGTATAGGAACTCAAGAGAAGCATCCAAGATTGGAGGAATCAATCAAAGGGAATCAAGGAAAGAATCAAAGATTGGAGGAACCAATCAAAGGGAATCGAAGATAGCGTGCAAGACTGAAGGAATCAATCAAGGCAAAGATATCAATCCAAGATTGACTGACGTGGTAAAGAGTATCGAAGATCTTGCAAGATGATCAATTAAGCAGCTATTTCTGGAAGGACCAAGATTCAACGAGAAAATCTGGCGCTATCAAGACATGTAGAAGGAAAGTCATTAAAGTCCTCTCATCAAGGAAGAGAAACGATAGGATAACCTTATTGTTGGGAAGATTCAACTTCTTACAAAGAATCAAATCTCTTGGGTTGGCAAATTTCTTCAGGAAACAGTCCTACAAAGTATTTATACACATCTTTGAACCTTAGCGACATATACTTTGATCGGACCAAATACACTCTCTTTGTTCTACTGCAAACAAGCATTATTGCTCTACTATATCTGTTGTGTAACAAGCCAGAGAAGAAGAGAAAAATACTGGTGAGGCATTGTATCAAAGAGAAACGAGTGTCGTAGAAACTGAGCCATTGGTGTAAATCACACCATTCACTATGTACTCGAGAAACATATTCACTGAATGAGAACTCCCTTTCAACCCAAAGGGACTGGACTAGGATTCACATTGATTTTGAACCAGTATAAAAATTCTGGTGTCTTTAATTGCTGCATTTTATTTCTGCATCTTAAACTCTGTTGTTCTTATTATCTCGCTCTTACATCAAGTCGACTAATTAGAAAACTAGTCAACTTATAGCGATTAAAAGTTAAAAATAGACAATTCTCCCCCCCCCCCCTACTTTCACCAAATACTCTTCGCGAACACGAGACCTCTCTCGCTAACGCATATAAGGAAACCAGTAACAAAAAAAACAACAGTCTTCGAAGTCCAAAATTGCTCTGTTAACCATCCGAAACTCACCCGAGGCTCCAGGAACCTCAATCTAACATACCATCAAGTCCCAAAATATCATACGAACTTAGTCGAGCCCTCAAATCATGTCAAGCAACATTAAAAACACGAATCACACCCCAATTCAAGCCTAATGAAACTAAGGAATCCAACTTCTACAACCGATGCTGAAACCTATCAAATCACGTCTGATTGACCTCAAATATTTCACACAAGTCACAAATGACACCACAGACCTACTCCAACTTCTGGAATCGGAATCTGACTCCGATATTAAAAAGTCCACTCCCGGTCAAACTTTCCAAAAATCTAACTTTCGTCATTTCAAGCCTAATTCCACTACGGATCTCTAAATCACAATCCATACACGCTCCTAAGTCCAAAATCACCAAACAGAGCTAATGGAACCATCAAAACTTCATTCCGGAGTCGTTTATATATAAGTCAATATCTGGTCAACCATTTCAACTTAGGCTTTCAACCATGAGACGAAGTGCCTCAATTAATTCCGAAACCTCTTCGGATCTAAACCGACTACCCCGGTAAGTCACATAACAACTATAAAGCACAAAATGAGCAGTAAATAGAGGAACGAAACTACAACTCTCAAAACGACCGGCCGGATCATTATAATAGCCTACATTACATTACATAGGCAAATCATCAATTCCCAGATATCAAAGTGCCATAATTCCGTTAAATTACAAAGGATACAGTTGTTTTTGCGTAGTACAGATGGGATCATCAGGAGTTATTACTTTTGCAACAACTTATGACTATATTATTGCCCTCTCTGCTTTGACAATAGTTACAAGTTGCTAAATACAGATTGGCCATAGCAAAAACGAGAATAAAGAAATTAACTTCAACGTCGTATTAGTTCATACAAGTAGAAAAATGGATAACTGATTATATTACTACAGCATCCATCCTGGAATAAATCCGTTCATATTGTTAGCAGTAGCTGTTGCATTAACCTCGTTTCCACCCATGGGACTATATCTGCGTGGAGAAGATTAAATCCAAAAAAATAAATTATTATAATAAGTTGAAAAATCAGAAAAATGCTAATTATTGCTAGGTAGAGACCATTCTAACATATGAACATTGGGTGCACGTGCATTCACTGTCCGGACGGGGACCACGGGGATTTAGGGGTGCAGAAGGGTTTCATTCGTACCCCCTTTGACCTGAAATTACACTAAATATTTAAGCCAAAATACGTTATGTGTCACTATATATATTATATTTTGAATCTACTTAGCACAATTCAAAAGTATAAATTAATAGTTAAGGAGGTTCAAAATCTTTGTGAGGTTGCTGATTCAATTCTCACTTGACATATATAGTCTCTTTTAATATTTAAACTTTTTCATTCTTGAACCCCCTTAGAGAAAATCTTACCTCCCAATTGACTTGGATTGTATATACTTATGTGTAAAATGAAAAAAGTAAGACAACAACAACAACAACTTGGTGCACTCAATGCACTAAATCATGGATCCAGCTCGATAAAATACAACAACAAACACAATGTAATCTCACAAGTGGTGTCTGGAGTGAGTAGTGTGTACGCAGACCTTACCCCTGACCTAGTGAAAGGGATCCGATATCCGACTATGCAAAATGTTTAAAAGAATTACCCAAATTGAGGAGACGAATTCAATCCCAGAGGTTGAAAGAATCCCTCAGTTTGTGGAGGGAGCTGACGATTATGTTGCATTGTTTGTCCTCCATTATCCCATGACAATCGAAATGGAACTCGAGCTGCACTTTCTTCCAACTGAAAAACATGACAAAAAATGATGACTTGAACATAATATAATTTTTTTTAAAATTTATTTCCTTCCCTTTTGATCCCCTTCGTTCGAGCTATTGCTTATTTGGTAACTCGAACCCATAACTCTAGGGTTGTAGGTGGGGTCAAACATAAAGTTGACAAACAATAAAATTAAACAAAAAAATTGTTCTATTAGATGATTTTTATACCTTCCTTTTGAGTTGTATATTTGCTTCAGCCAGCATTTGCTCCTATGAAGTTACAGCCATATTAGAAACTTTTATATATAAGATGTTGGATTTCCTTAATTTTGATAGGACGAATGGATTTTGTAATGCTAAAGGTGTACCTTTTGCTGAAGGTCTGCGAGCTGATCCAGCATGTTTTGAGTCTGCAAATACATTAAATTGGTTGTTGGAAAATGCATTAGTGTAAATGAATTTTTTCACAATCACGTCACCTAAAAGATAACTATAGGGTAGTTATCGATAATTAGTAGAAAAAGTAACCTAAAAAATAAAGCAGACATACTAGCTATAATAAATTAAATTACATTGTTAATGCAAACAATATCTTTATGCTCTTAGTGTCATTTGGTACGCGGGATAAGGTGTGATAAGAATAAGAGATTAAACTTATATCATGTTTGGCATAGGATCAATTTATACCATCAACCAAATATTGTATAAATTTAATCCTAGACTTAATACTATATCCTCCCTTATCCCATCAAACTTGGGATTATTTTAAAATAGTCCAGGAATTATCATCCTGAATTATTATCCCGGAATAACTTAGTCTGCTTACCAAACGACACCTTAGATATATATATAGAGAGAGAGTATAAGTTAAATCCTTACATCATTTAAGTCTTATGTGAGGTATCTAGCCTAAACTTAGCAATTTGAATGGTCTTCTAAACAATTTCATAACACTACACAATAATAAAAAGAAAGTTGCTCAAGATCTATATATATGTAGGGAAATAATACTTATTGCCCCAACCACGGGGGAACATTACGATAAATCAAAGTAGTAAATATTTAAGAAAAATAACAAAATCGTCATGGTTATCATAGGTGGATCCAAAATTTAAAATTTATGGATTTAATCTTTTAAGGTTCTTAGTATTAAACATATTATATTTTTAAAGCTACGAGTTCATATGTATATTACTTCGTTGCAACAGTAATAGATTTACATATTAATTTATGCTCCGCAATAAAAGTTAAGGTTTCAATTAAACCTATAGTTTTAATGTTACCCCTGATGGTCATCACCAAAACTTATGAGAATTGTATGAAATTAAAATTTTCACTTGGAAGTAACATCAAATCATATCCCATATTGAAATTAAATGATACTATCGGAAAGTTAAATATAAATTTAGTTACCTTCCTTGACCTGATTTGCCTCAAGGACGAATCTAATTGGTGCTCAAGATGATCAAGTTCCTTCGAATTTAGTGTGCCCAAATCCTCTCCAAGAAGATTTCTATTAAATTCATATATATAGAGGAATATCAAAAGAACAATATTTTTCACAAAGTACAAAAGCTACGAGTTTTGTAGCTAAAGAAAACTTATGTAATTAAAAGTTAGTGATAATTGTGTTGAAGAAATTTATATAAAGTGATTGGGAAAAAAAGAAATACTAAAGTGTCACCTTGAAAATTTTGAAATTTTTTGTGAAAACATTAGAATCTTCTCTTAGGTCGAGGAGATTCAACATCTTATATATTACTTCCTCTTGTCCAAAATAAGTAATTTTTTGATTGTTTTCTCACATATATATTAAGAAATTCACCTTTTAACATTAATTGATAATGAAATTGACCATATTAATTTTTACTATCTCTTCATATAAACACTCCTAACACATACTCCAACATTATTTACTCCAATAGCAATATAGGAAAAAAAATATTAATTTATTTTTAAAATCTGGAAAAATCACTTATTTTGGACCATAAAAAAAAAGGTCAGGAAATCACTTATTTCGCTTAATTTCGTTCCACTTGTTTAAGCATGTACTTTTTGTTCATTTCTGGAATTTTTCTTAAGTGATGGAGTCGGTAATTTTGGTCTAAGCTTGGGATTAAAAGTTATTCTTATTTTTGAAATTATAATCCTTTTTATAGGGGCATCAAAGGATGTTTAGCTAATAACTTACCTCTGAGATCGTTGAAGGAGCTCAACTCTAGCTTTTAGCCTCATATACTCATGGTAGTTGCTCTGTCGAAAAATAATGCCATTTAAAATTGTCACAATGTAAAGATGAATGAAGAACTGCATCTTAAAAAAATGAAGAAATGCACATAGTATCTAAAGCAAAAACTATTTCGAACGTTAACTATGTTGCTTGGATCCTTCAAAAATATTATTGTACTCTTGTCGTATTATAATATATTTTTGAAGAATTCGACATGAAAGCAATGTCATTTTTGAGAAATCCGAGCAACGGAAATTCCGAGAGACACCATCCTTATTTTGCTTGGAACACAATTGATAAATATAAAATGCAGATAGTATTGCGCTCTGAAACATGAAAATTTTGTAAGCAATTGATGATTCCCATTGTAGCGAGGTGTTACTAGTAGGGGTGTGCATTCGAATCGGTTTATCGATATATCGAATCGATTATTTGTTATCGATTTATCGATATCGATTTATCGATTTTGATTTCGATTCCGAAAATTTTCTTATCGAGTTATCGATTTCGATT
>ML306891.1:0-53361 GCA_005239505.1 Nicotiana paniculata | reverse complement strand
CTATACATTAACGACACAGTTACCGTTAATGTATAGCGCCCAATTTTTGGGCGTTATACATAGTGTGGTCGTCTTTTTTTCCCCACTTATTTTCGTTGTTTGTGTCAAAAAGTACATCATTTTGGTTCCGGACTCGATTGGGAGGGGCTCAAGTATTATGACTAACGTCTGCCCCAACTTTTGGTCCACCCGGTGGATTAACGCCTGAGGGGTGATTGACAAGAATAGTCTCATAATGGATGATCTTTAAATATTATCCTCGATTTTGAATCTACTTAAAAAGTAACCCCTGATCTGCGCACGCAATTTTGTGCTTTATTTTATTTCATGCCATTTCTTTCATGCTTTTCTCTTTTAATTTTGTTGTGAATTATTTGGAGCAAGTCCGTTAGCTTTTAATTGTGCTTTCTTTAGTGTCTCATACACTCCGTTCCGAACCGATACTTTATTATCTACTTGGATTGATTTGAGAAAGTTGGTTGTGAAGAGAACTTTTAGATACCCTTGTGTGGAAAAAGGCTTGAATGGTGAGCTTAATTGAGTGAGGTCGCAAAATCCTTTGACCTTTGAGTGTAAACACGAGTGTTGAGTGACATCTATATTGAGTGAAACACTAAGTAAGGGAGTGAATTGTGAGGTCCTATTTTTACTAACCGACTTTCTTGCTTTAAGTTTTCTTTTTAGGTACAAGGAGTCATAAGAGAGTTATGGATGGTTATGTGGGTTCTTCTTATGGAACTAATTGTGCATCTCCAAGTGTTGAAATATTTTATGATGAAAGTGGGAGAAATATAAATTTGAGGCATTATGAAGCGAATGTAGAAGGCTATGGTGGTTGCTTGGTTGCTATAAGTAATTACAATGCGACCAACTTTATTGCTTCTTCCTTTGTTGAATGGTTGGGATTGAGTTGTATTCCAAGGGATTCGCCTTATAAATTTCGGGGTGAGCGAGTTGATAGAGGTGTGATGGTTACTATAACCAAAAGAGACTTTAAAGATGTGGTTTGGTGTGATGTATATCCTATGAAGTATTTCCATGTGCGACTGGGAAAGCCTTGGTTTCTTGATCATAATCTTCCGATTGATGTATAATGGAATAGGTATGTGATTGATATAAATTGAAGGGGCATTCTTTCATTCCTAAATACTTTGAGAATAAGTTGGTGGCAAGGCAAGATATTGGATATGGAGTTTGGAGTGCGAATTAATTCACAAGTCCTTCTCTTAGTCCAAGTGGAGATTATGATGCTTATACTATGTCAAGCCAAGTTGCATCCTTTGATATTTTTTACAATGTACTTTACACTTATCCACCACCTCACTACCGAGGCTCTTGAGGTGGTATGGGTGGCGGTGGTGGAGGAGGGAAATTGTCCCTCCTTGGTGGTGCTTGAGGCATATGTTGTGGAGGTAGAGTTAGTGGTGGTCTAGGTTGTGGTGAAGGTTGATAAGGTTGTAGTTGATGTACTTGTGGTAGTTGAAGTGTGGTTGGGGCTTGTAGTTGGTGTTGGTAGTGGGGTGATGGATAAGTGATGATTCTTTTGACTCTACTTTAACTTTGTTGGAAGAATGTTCTGAACTATATGAAGAAACGAGTCAAGAAGAATGTGTTGATAAATTCTTTGATTCTGTTTCCATTCCTTTGGAAGAAAGATTTAGTTTTTATGATGAAATGAGAAATTGTGAATGTGGTGATGATTTGGTTGAGAGTAAAAAGGAAAGTAAAGTTTTTGATGCAAGCACTAGTATTAGTTTCTTTACTTATCTTATTCATATTTTTGAAAGAACATTCTAGTTAGATTTTACTAATGCTTCTTTGAGAAAAGTTAAGAATGTTTCTTTTGTTCTTTTGAATGATCATTGTGAGCAAAAATAACCTAACTTTATTGATTATTTTGTGAAGGTTCAACAAGAGAAAGTTGCTAAGGGTAAGGAAAGCCTTGGACTAACACTTCGGCATATTATTGGTCACGAGCTTTTTCTTTTGCCCAAAAGAAAGATTTGTATGTACATTTGGCTTATTCTTATCTTGTGTTTATCTAAGTCCATTGAGGTAAAGATGCATAATTTTGAGCATTTTGATATTCCTTGTATGATGATTCATGATGAACTTGGTATATCTCTTATGGTTCTATGTGAAGTTGGTGTTGGGAAGTATGTGGATATATACTCGGGGATTAATGTTTGTTTTTAACCCCGGAGTTGTTTCTTATTGTGGTAAAGTGTCTTTCTTTGGATTGAAGAGTATGATTTCTGCTTCTTATGACACTTGGTTATACCATAAAAGTCTACACTTTATTGAGAATTTTACAAGATTATGGTTTTGTTGGAGGCATGGAACTTTACTCTCTCTTGATTCTTCTCATGGATATTATTTTTCTTATAGTCAAGTTTATGTCATTTGTGTTGAAGATGTATTGTTTCTAGATTACGACACTTGGCTATATCATAAGAGTGTTACTTTTGAGTGCAAGATTGAGAACTTTGATCTTTTAGCTCGAATATACTATGCTTTGATTCTGATTGTCTTGATACTTATATGTGTCCCATTCTTGGTTTTGCAAGGTCCAAATTCGAGGACGGATTTCTTTCAAGAGGAGGAGGATGATACATGTGTCGCGCCCCATTTTTCCTCTCCTTTTGGATTGGTCAGAATTTTTGACTTTTTGGACAACTCCTTTAAGGAAGAGTGAAGAGAGGAGAGTCGCCACCTAACGGGTTTGAGGTGCGTTATGGCACCTAAGGGGTTTATCTATAACTAGGTTGTTAACCAGAGACAGAGTAAGGGATTGATATCCTAAGGGGAAGGTGTTAGGCACCCCTCAGGATCCACAAGTGTGGTTCCCAGCCAAACAGCTTTTCTGAATTTTGTACAATTAGCAAATAAACAAATATGGCTCAAATAGTAGGGGATTTAGTCTAAGTACGCAGATGTTTGAAAATAATCAATGAAAAGTTAGATTTTGAAAAGAACTACAATCTAAGCATGTAAAGGTAAAGGATATCCTAGGTTTTATAATATGGATCACATCAATGAAATACCCGGTATGACACTCCTCAAAGAGGGGCTACGCGTGGTATTAGCGCACCGGTCATCATATCCATATTCTACCCTTTCCCACCCCGTGAAGGTAACTAAAGCTCGTGTGGGTCACGAACTCTATTGCATGTCGTTACTCGTCCCTTCCTATTAGTCCTGGAGGATTTTAGGACTTCTATCCTATAAAGGAGGTGCTAGGCAGACCCTCGGGTTTTAAAGGTAAAAATTACTAAGGCGACACATAATAAAACATATAGGACTTCAATTAAGGGGATCATGGAAAGCAAATAAAAGGCTCAAGTATACCTCCACACATAGTACACATAAACAACATGACTCATACACAGTTAAGGTCCAGATTCAGGTTCAGATCCTAAGCATGGTATCTAAGTGATAACACAAAGACAAATTTATTGCATAACTCAGAGAGGAAGTCTTAATCAGGCTTGCCTACTGGTTTTAAATATGTTGGTAGTTAAACATGACCACAAAAGACAGTTCTGGTTTTTATTTATTTATGGTTGATTACCTAAGGCTTGCCTAGGTGTGTAGAAGTTATTCAGAATTGATGACAATTTCAGGTCGTTATACCTAATAACATGCAGTTCTATGTGTTACAAGCATTCAGAGACTAATTACCAGTTTATTAAAACAAGAAGACTGTTTTATATATCTATATTTGGACTAAGTGTAGTTAGACGAGTATGATCCTACAACATGGTGTCTAATGCAGAATGATGCATGTGTGATTGCTAGATCAGGATTTCCAAATGAACATAAATCATAGCCCTATGCACAGTTTCTAAGTACGGAGCATATTTGCAGCATGATTGCAGTTTTTGTTACCATTATTTATTCTAGGACAGGACTTCTAAATGAAGCTTCAGGACAAATTTATATGAGCAGAATCACATAATAGCAATTTACTTAATTATTTGTCCTATAGAAAGGATTTCTAAGTGTGATGAGATGTTGAAAACGGTACATATAAATCCTAAATAGCATGATATCTAATGCATGGCATGCTTGGCATGTTGTACCTAAGCATGGCTGCTATTGCGCATAGAGAGAGTAAACCTAGGAATCATGATTTCTACCCTTGATTACACTACAACATGCATATTACCCACCCATTTTCACTATCCAACCTCAGAGTTGTTTACAATTATTTATTACAGACCATTGAATAGGAATTACATAACTGAAAGTAAAGAAAATAAGAAGTTAACTATAGGGAGCCTACAATATAGGCACAGATCTACATGTCCTCAATTCCAAGTAATGTTTCACAGCCTTTTAACAATCCGGATGTGTCAGAGTTCCCTAAGGACCTCGAGGGATCCCGGGCAGTGCTTACACCCAGATTTCATAGCCAAGATAGAGAGTAAGTGCAGTGTGGAATGGTCAGCCTTTGTGTGTCAAAGTTCAGAGGGAGCTCAAGGGTCCCAAGGCAATGCTCACACAGAGGGGGCAGAACTTAATGATCTAAGAGTAGAGTGAGAGTGCTTGACATAGTTTTGAAAAGGTTAAGTAAGAAAATTTTTTTGAAAAGGATAAGTAAGAAAACAATTTTGAAGAGGGAAACTTGATTGAAATAGTTTTATAACAAAGAAGTTTAACTACTAAAAGATCAGGAACACCAACAAGTTCAACATCCCACAAAGGACCAGGAATAGTCCAACAATCATAAGCAGGGGTAATGAGATTTGAGGGACAAATACAGAGCATGTGAGGGAAAACATGTAGCAGGTAGTACACAATCAGAAGTTCCTAAGGATTCAGGGGATTGGGGATACAATAGGGTATAGGATTATACTAACATAACATGGCTAAATAGTTCAAGACAGTAGGATTTACCCTAATCAAACTAATGTAACAAACATAGGCATGAATATTCACATAAAATATGTATCAAGTACATAAAGACATGTTGGTTATGACAAATAGAGTATAACGTATCGTGTGAATGGAGTTCAGGATCCTAGTTACATGTTGAACAACAAAATAATAAGTAAAAGCAAATTAGAAACACAATGAATTGCAACAGTAGTAGAAACATGTTGGTTTGAGAACTAAAATTTGAATTAGAACATACCACTGAAGTGAAGAAAGCAGTAACACAAACAGGAAGTAGGAGATGCACAATAGTTAGCCTTGGCTTGCAGCCGGCTAACTTAGAATAGTAGTAACTAGCAGAGAAAAGAGAGAGAGCAGAGAGTTTTTAGTTGTGAGAGAGAGAGAGTTGAACAGATTAGTTTGTGTCGTGTGATAATGAGAGAGTAGAGTATATATAGTTTTGAAAATAGGCATAAAATAAGGTAACAAATAATAGTTCAGCACAATTATAGAAGTAAACATCAATTAGGATCAAATTAATGTTAAGACTCCCTTTAATTAAGGAGTCAAGTACAAACGGTAATAGATAGTGATTAAATAAGGAAAAAGAATCGTGTAAGAGCTGATTTTAACATATAAAAAGTAGCACAAGTATAGAGCATGTAAGCAAGGCCAAATTCAGAATGTTCTAATTAAGGAAAGGTTTGAGAATCAATTTAACAACCTAGAATAAGGCAGGAAATAATTTAATTATAGAAACCAGTAGGAGAACCCTCAAGTGAGGTTTGAATTACAGGAAATCATCATTAATCAGAAAAAGTATCACACATTTAAGGAAATACTCAAAATCAGTGAAATGTCAATCATAGAGATTTAGGGATTCACAAATAGAATATAGTACGGATTTAGCCTAGCCTTATGATGATAAACGTAATAAGCATTTAATAGACAAAAAATCAGAACCCTAAGAAGACAAGTAGGGTAAAATCATATATAGAATTAGAATTCGTATAGAACATAGTCTAAATCAACGGGCTAAACATGATGTAGGCAGAATAAGAAGCATCAAAAACATTGACGGAGGAAAATAAGGTAAAATAACAGAATAAGCAAGAACAATTGCAGCCAGAAACCCTAACAAGCAAATCATGAAGTAAAAATCTCAAAATCACGAAGTACTCATGAAAGCACAGTAGTCATAATAGAATAGGTAAACATATTATCGCAAATAAGCTCAGAACCATAGATTAAAACCAAGAAATTTGGGGGTTTTTAACAAAAATGAATCAAACAAAAGGAAAAGCTTAAATCATGTTTAAACACGATTAGAATCATAAAATAATGCTAAGAAATCAGAAAGAGAACTGTTTTGAAAAAGGATTTAAAAACCCTAGTTTGAAAAAATGAAGAATCGTTTAGGAAACAGGAAAATCTTTGAGGAAAACATGGAAATAACTCGTAACATGTATAGATCTGTTACAGATCTAGAAGAATCGAGAGTTTAGAAGTTAGGGTTTCGAAGAGAAAACCTAGAGAAAAGGAGAAGTAACTCAAAATCACCGGTGTTAACCGGAAAGTGGTAAGATCTTACTCGGACGGCCATGGATGGCCGGAAAATGGCATGAGATCATAGGAGGTGAGTGAGCCGCCTCTGGTTCACTTGAGGGATTCAAGAGCGATGACACATGTTTAATGAGGGAGCCATAAGGCTGGGGTGGTGAAACCACAACAATTTCCGGCAAGGCGACGATCGGAGAAGGGGGGCAAGGTTTAGCAGAGGGAGTCGAGGAGACAAGAGAGTTAAGAGATATGAGAGAGTTGAGACGGCGGAGTGAGTGAGGGGGAAATGTGAGAGGGGGAAGGTAGTCATTAGGTTTATTTTAGGAAGGGATTATCTGGACCGTTGATCAAATTTGATCAATGGTCGAGACTGAATCCGGATTGGGCTGGGTAGTTGTTTGGGCTTGGGGGTATGTTGGGTTATTTACTTGGGTTAGGGATTAGGCTAATTTTAGGCTATAATTGAAATAAAAGGGGCTAGCTGTTAAATACCTAATTAAATTAGATAAAACAATTTATAAAAATTGCTAATAATTGTATAAAATGAAATTGATGCTTAGAAAATAAATTAAAATGAATGATAGCATTTAAAAAATACAAAATGACTAATTACTGGATAAAAATAGTATAAAACATATGATTGGGCTATAATTGCAAAATTATTGCAATCATAGCCAAAAAGTGCCAATTTAGCTAATTGTGAAATAATTTGGTCTTAGTAGGACCCTAAATAATAAATTAAATCAAGATACTTTTAAAATTATTTGTAATGCAATTTTGTAATTACTTATTAGAAATAAAATACTGGATAAATTAAAATAAATTAATAAAAATATGAAAAAATTATAGAAAAATACCAATTACTATGAAAGCATGTTAATGAAGGTATATATGTAATTATAAAATATTATGGGGAAAATAGGGTACCAAAAACATGCCGGATGAACACGATTAGCGAGACTAATTTTCAAGTCAATATCATAGCATTCAAGTGCTTTAAAGGATTCAAGCTTAAGAAGGTCATATTAGCAATTTAGCTATTTAGGCTAGTCTTATAAAGCTAAGGTTATTTTAGTTATTTAGCCTAAATAGCACTCTAGTATAATAAGCCCCTTCCTCTCATTTTGAAATGAAGCTTTTGATGATGGATTGATAAACAAAGACCAAACCTTGAGAGGTTTATTGTATCTTTTATTTCTCTTTATTTACCATGTTTCTAGATTATCTATGTTAGGTTTATCATGTATGAGTTCATGTTCATACTCTTGGATTATCTTTTGTATTTGAATGTTTATTCATTGTTCTAGCTGATATATCTTCTAGGGATTTTGGATTGCATTCTTTACTTAGCTTAATCCGTGTTCCTTGTTAGTGTTCTTCCTCGAATAGTGTTTATCATAGTAAATTCAAGGGGTATAACAAATTCATAGTTAGGTTCTTGTCTTTCTCTATTTTAAACCCTAATCTTTTATCTTTTTTATTTGCATATTTTGCATTATCCACGTTTTCGATACGATTCCGTATCAAAGTTCAAAACCATCATCAGAACCTACCGAAATCGCTAAAACACCAATCAGAGATCATTTAGCAAGAACGTTGACCATGGTCAACTCTAACAACTTTCAAAGCTTCCTAAAGGGGCAATTGTTCAACAGAACATACAAATATAGGTCTCAATAAAAGGTTGGGATATATGTCGAGTTATTAAACATTAGGAGAAGACGATAAACAATTGAAAAATAGATAAAGAATGAGAAGAATTGAAAGCAAATTTAAAATTTCAAAACATCATCCCCCCCCCCTTCCTACAAATAGTTTAACTATTGAAATTGCTGACAAGTGGTTTAGTGAGTAAGGACGAATAGAAGGGAATGTTATCCTCTCGCCGCACGTTAAGCGAGTATTGATAATGTGCACGAGAAACATGACAATTTCGGCCACCAGCACTACCGTCACCGACGAGTACAGTAACAACGGTGAATGCTATACCATCACATGCAAAACCACTCACTTTTGGAAGATTCTTACCATTAAAATTTCAAACCATACGTGAGGAACCAGAAAAAGAAGAGAGAAATGATAATCAACTCAACCTAGCTAGGAAACAAGTTGTGAGAAGAACATGGAAGAGGTTCCCTGCCGGCTTCAATTCTCTGATTAAGTTAAATCCACAGCAAAAATTCCAGATGAACCACAAAGACCAGCGATAGTGGATCAGGGAACCCAATCGGTGGAGGAGAAAACCTATAAGAGGAATCGAAGCTCACAAATGAGTAAGGCGCTTACATACATACCTCCAGATCTGCATGGGGATATATTTGTATTTACGATTATTAATGAGAACATTAAGGAACAGCAATAATATTGGGGAAATTCTCTTATAGGATATGTTCTGGGGGATAATCCTACTTCAAATCCATGGAGAATTATGTTGATAATGTGTGGACCTTTGTTAACAAGACAAAACTTTTATATCATAATGATGGCTATTACATTTTTAGATTTGACTCAGTGGATGATAGGGATCGAGTCATGAAATTAGGTCCCTATACATTCCATAATAAGCCGTTCATATTGAAGAATTAGTCGGTTGGTTTTGTGTTTGATCCTGAATGCCTAATTGTAATTCCATTGTGGGTGAGGTTTCCTAGCTTACCAGTTGGATACTGGTATACTGAAGTACTAAGCAAGCTGGCTAGTGCAGTGGGTAAGCATATGTACGCTGATTTGTTTACAGCGATATTGATCGTATTTCATATGCTAGAGTGCTAGTAGAAACAAATATTTCTCATCCCCTGCCAAATGACATTGAACTTCACACTCCTGTAGGTATTATCCAACAAGGTATTGAGTAAGATTGGAAACCAAAATATTGCACAGATTGTGCTAAGGTTGGGCATACTACTGAGGACTGCAAACAGAGTACCCAAGAGACAACTAAAGAGTTTGTAGAGCAAAAAAAGAAGAATAGAAGAGGTAGAAGGAGAAGGAAGGTGGTGACTAAATGGGTAGCAAAAGACAAGAATAACAATGTAAATGAGCCAACCACTAATGCTCCTCATACTTCTGAAGAAAAGGACATTGTCACAGAACCACAGGGGACAAAGGCTGCTTTGGATGATAATGAATTTCAAGCATTAGTAGAAACAATTAGGAAAGAAGGGTGGAAAGGTAAAAGAGTGGTTGAGGGAGGATTGGAAGAGCAGACACAAGTAGCTAGCTGTTATACCAGTCACATTGGTATTACTAATAGATTTGGGGTGATGACTCAAGGATATGTCTCATATTCTGCAGGGCCAGGTGGGCATGACCATTCCATACCTCCATGATTATAAGTACCTGGAACATAAGAGGGCTCAATAGGCCCTTTAAACAAAAGGAGATGACTCTTTTTCTGAAGAAGTATAAAGTAGAAGTAATGGGGATAGTTGAGACAAGAGTAAAAGTGAATAAATCTAGAAGGATAACACAGAAAATAGCAAAGGATTGGAAAGCTCATTATAACTATGACCATGCTTATAATGGTCGCATTTGGCTATTGTGGAAATCTCATAGTAAGCTCCAAATATTGGAAGTAAATGCTCAGTTCATCCACCGTGAAGTGGAAGACCCAAACAGTCATAAAAGATTGCTACTGACTGTGATTTATGCATATAGTGAGTTGATGACAAGGAAATAATTATGGGATAATCTTGCTGTCATAGGAGCTAATATTACAACTGAGTGGCTGATAAGTGGTGACTTTAACAATATGTTGCATGCAGATGATAGGATTGGAGCCCCTATAATACAGGCAGATATACAAGGCTTTAGGGACTTATTAGATCGATTGCAATTTACTCCCTTGAAAAGCACAGGGTGGTATTACACTTGGTGTAACAAATAGATGACAATGCAAGAGTTTACAGCAAGATAGACTAGGTATTTGGGAACTATAATTGGCTGATGAACTATGACCAAATTGAAGTAGAGTTTTTGAATCCTGAAGTTTCCGACCACTCACCTATACTGCTGAATTGTAACTTTGTAATGACACAACAGCACCTGCATCCTAGACAATTCAAGATTTATCATACAATATTATCATACAATACTTCACCACCCAGACTTTACAAGGATAGTGAAAGAATTGTAGACGCAGGACTATGGAGATGTAGGGAAGTCAAAAACATGGCAGAAACTCAAGAGGCTAAAGGAGGCACTGAGGGAGTTAAAAGCTTACATGGCCTCTTAACAACAAAAACTGAACCAAGCCAAACAGAAACTTGAATTAGCACAATATCACCTTTCCATTCAACCACTATGTCAAAACTATATAGAACAGGAGAGAGAAGCTTTATTGGAAGTGGAAAAGTGGAGTAATGTAGAGGAACAGGTTCTAAGGCATAAGTCAAGAGCTACTTGGATATAATATGGAGATGCCAATATGAAATACTTCCATGCTCAGTGGAAGATGCGCACAACTGCTAACACAATTCTTTCTATTCATAATGATGCAGGTATCAGAATCACATAACCTAAACAAGTGGTAGATCAATTTATTTCTTCAAGAAGCTAATGGGATGGTCATCACATATTCTTCCTTGTCCAAATGCTGAGGTGATTAAGAAAGGGGCCTGCCTCTCAAGACAACAAAAACTGGAGCTGATCAATACTGTCACAGTAGAGCAAATAATTGATGCTATCAAGAGCATGCCAACTAACAAAGCACCAGGTGTTTATGGATTCCCAATTGAATTTTTCAACCAACAATGGGAGGAGGTAAAATATGATGTGATTATTGATGTGCTAGCCCTCTTTCAAACAGGGAAGTTACATAGGGCTATCAATTGTACTACTATTACTCTAATCCCAAAAGTCACTAACCCCACCCAGGTAAAGGACTTCAAACCTAGAGCATGTTGCACAACTCTACATAAGATCATCACTAAAGTACGCATTGGCAGACTAAAGAAAGTGATAAATCATCTGGTGGGAGACTCACAATCAACCTTTATAGAAGGTATAAGCATTACTGACAATATTTTGTTCACCCATGAACCGTTTAAAAGATACAACAAGAATGAATCTCTGCAAGATGTGTACTCAAGGTTGATCTTAGGAAAGCATATGATACTTTGGATTGGTATTTTCTTAAAAGGATGCTGATTGAACTGGGATTTCCACAAAATTTCATTGAGTGGATAATTGAGTGTATAAAAATTGTCACCTATTCCTTAAAACTAAGTGGAGGGCTCACTAAACCATTTAGAGTTCAAAGAGGAATAAGCGGGTGACCCTGTGTCACCTTATCTTTTGTGATTACCATGGAATATCTTCAAAGAGAATTTAATCAACTGGCCTTGAATAAGGAGTTCCACTTCCACCCTAGATGCAAAAAGTTGAGAGTGGTACATGTGTGTTTTGTTGATGATTTACTGATGTTTTCAGAGCAGACCTTCCTTCTATTAGACTGCTCCAACAAGCTTTTATGAAGTTCTCAAACAGGTCTTCAAGCTAATTTAGACAAGAATTCCATTTACCTTGCTAGTATTTCTACAACTATGAAAGAGGACATCTTGCAGGAGCTAGATTACAATGAAGGCACATTTCCATTCAGATACCTGGAAGTTCCATTAGCATCAACGAAGTTGAAAATTCACCAATGTTGGCCACTGGTAGAAAGGATTACTTCAAGGATCAACTGTTGGACATCAACGCTGTTATCATATTCTGGAAGGCTTCGGCTTATAAATCAGTGATCTTTGGTGTACAATCATACTGGGCATAAGTGTTTTTATTGCCAAAAAAGGTATTGAAAATGATTGAAGCCACATGCAGAACTTTCTTATGGACAGGACAGGCGGAAATCTCTAGGAGAGCACTGGTATCATGGGACAAGATATGCTTACCACAAACAATTGGAGGTCTGAATGTTATCAATCTGTATAACTGGAACAAAGAAGCCGTGGAAAAATATTTATGGGCTATCACCAAGAAAAAAGATTGTTTATGGATCAGATGGATCCATTCTTACTACATCAAGAACCAGACCATTGATACCATATCCATACCCAAAATGCCGCCTGGGTAAAGAGGAAAATTATTGAACTCAGGAAGCTTATACTTGAACTACCTACATTCCAAGGAGACTTACGTTCAAAACTGATAACACTACAAAGCACATATGGGAGATTCAGTATAAAGAAGTTATATAAGTTGCAGACTGCTCAGGTCCGAAAGATGTAATGGAAGTGTCTGATTTTGCAACCTCATATACATCCTCGACACAAGTTCAATTTACAGTTGGCTATTCAGGGGATATTACCAACTGTTGAGAGGCAACAGAAGATGGGCATTCAAGTTCCTCCAACTTGTGTTTTCTGTGGACTGGACGATGAACATTTTGAGCATCTTTTCTTTGACTGTACATACATGAAGTGATACGGATTCGTATAGAAAGCACGGATAATGCAAAAATGCACAGAATCAACACAAAAGAGTTAGACCTACAATTGATTGGAAGAACAAGAACCAATTTAGGATATGAAGCCTAATTACATCTATGAACTCAATCAATTGTAACCCTAAGCTTTGAAAACCCTCAAGAGATTGGCAACTCTTGAAAATCGGGAGAAAGTAATTAAGCAATTAAGCATTCACTACTAATTGCTCACCAACCAAGACTAATTTAACACTAATGAAAGCATAAACAAAGCAATAAAGGAATTAAAGGCATAAACATAAAATGCGCATAAACATAAAAAGCATTAATTAAAGATAATGAAAGCATATTACACTTGCATGTCTTCTAGTTTTTTCATCCATCAAGTCTATCTCTAAAGGCACTAATACTTAGCTATTTATACTAGTACTATTTTAGGTACAAGGAATTCCTAAAATATCCCCAAAGAGTGACTAATTATGCGAATTAGCCACTTTGGGTAGAACATACTCCAATTTCATCCTCTTGCCTAAATTCTTGGTTTTCAAACCATTGGAACACATTGTAATGTGTAGGAGACTTCTCCAAAACTCCCTCGGATGCTTCGGGCTTCATAGTCAACAATCTAAGATTTTGCAACTCCTTTACTTGGCTTCNGAATGGTCTAGATGAAGTAAGTGAATGTCAGGGCGTATCATCCTTCCCCCTTGAGAAAAATTCATCCTCGAATTTGCACCATCATTACCTACAACACAAGGACTCAAGTCACTAACATTAAAGACATCATGAACAAGGAGATCATTAGGAATATCAATCTTATAGGCGTTATCAATTATCCTTTCAAGAACTTGGTAGGGGCCTTCTCCCCTAGGGAGGAGTTTGTTCTTTCTCTTTTGAGGAAATATTTCCTTCCTCAAGTGAATCCAAACCCAATCACCGGGTTCAAATATCATCTGCATTCTTCCTTTGTTGGACCTAGAAGCCGCTTTGTCATTCATTTTCACAAGTTGAAGTCTTGCCTTCTCATGAATCTTCTTCATAGACTCGGCCTTGTCTTGGCATCTAAACTAACAATCACATCTTGAGACAAAGGAGTTAGATCCAAAGGGATGAGGGGATTAAAACCATACACACATTCAAAAAGAGTCATTCCAATAGAAGAATGATAAGAACGATTATATGCAAACTCAATCAATGGCAAATGCTCCTCCCAAGAAGTAAGCTTCCCCTTGACCATGGCCCTAAGCATGTTACCTAAGGTCCTATTGACCACTTCGGTTTGGCCATCGGTTTGGGGGTGGCAAGAAGTAGAGAATTTCAAATGTGTGCCAAGTTTACTCCAAAGGCCTTTCCAAAAGTAACTAACAACTTTGGTATCCCTATCACTAACAATAGATGTAGGAACCCCATGCAACTTAAGCACGTTTCACAAACAAATCAAGTACATGTGTAGCATCATCACTCTTATGAAAAGGAATGAAATGAGCCATCTTAGAAAATTGATCAACAACCACAAAGATGCTATCTTTTCCCCTCTTCGTCCTAGGTAAACCAAGAACAAAGTCCATAGAGGATCAAGCCATGGCGCTTTGGGAATAGGGAGTGGGGTGTACAAACCATAAGGATTAGACTTGGATTTAGCATGCTTACATTCAACACAATTTTCACAAATATGCACAACATCACCTTTCATTTTTGGCCAATAAAAGTATTCCTCAAGAATGGCTAAAGTCTTATGAATTCCAAAATGACCCATCAAACCCCCACTATGTGCCTCCCTAACTAGCAACTCTCTCCAAGAAGAACGAGGCACACAAAGTCTACCTTCCCTAAGCAAAAATCCATCAACCTTGGAAAACCTTCTTTCCTCCCTAAGGTGAGCTAGCTCTTTCTTTCTCTCCTTATGTTCTTCTTTGTCAATACATTCTTCCTCTATGTTGGGGATTCACTTAAAAGAGTCATGGTTCTCACACTTAGAATATATCTCTCCAAAGTCAACATCACTAGGATAAATATTCTTCAAGCACTCAAATCCTATCAACTTACAAGACAAAGAACTCAATAAGGCATATCTCCTAGAAAGTGCATCCGCTACTACATTCTCCTTGCCTTTCTTGTGATGAACCACATAACGAAATTGCTCCAAAAATTCCAACCATTTAGCATGTCTATTCCCCAACTTACCTTGGCTTCTAAGGTGCTTCAAATCATCATGATCGATTTTAACAACAAACTCCCTATGCCAAAGGTAGTGTCTCAAAGTAGTTATGGCTCTCACTAAGGCATACAACTCTCTATCATAGTTAGAGTACTTCAAACAAGCCCCCTTAAGTTTTTCAGTAAAATAGGCTAAAGGCTTCCCATCTTGCATAAGAACCGCTCCAATGCCTACTTGGCTTGCATCACACTCTATCTCAAAGGTCTTATCAAAGTTTAGCAATTGTAAGAGTGGCGCACTACTCAAAGCTTCTTTCAAGGCATTTAAAGCCTCTTCTTGTTCTAGACCCCAAATAAAATTCTCATCTTTCTTGATAATTTGGGTCAAAGGTGCGGCAATAGTACTAAACCCTTTTACAAATATTCTATAAAAAACCGCTAAGCCATGAAAACTCCTAACATCCCCGGTGGACTTAGGCCTAGGCCAATTCCTAATTGCCTCCACCTTAGATTCATCAACCTCAACACCTTGAGCACTAACAACAAAGCCAAGAAAGACAACTTTATCAACACAAAAATTGCACTTTTTCAAATTAGCAAATAATCTTTCTCACCTAAGAGTATCAAAAATATTATGAAGGTGTTGCACATGCTCCTCAAGTGTTTTAGAATATACTAGAATGTCATCAAAATAAACCACAACAAACTTGCCTATGAAAGGCTTCATGACATGATTCATTAAGCGCATGAAAGTACTAGGAGCATTAGAGAGACCAAATGGCATAACCATCCATTCATATAGACCAAACTTGGTCTTGAAGGCGATTTTCCACTCATCACCGGGTTTCATTCGTATTTGATGATAGCCACTTCGCAAGTCAATTTTGGAAAATATTTGAGAACCACTAAACTCATCAAGAAGATCATCTAACCTAGGGATAGGATGACGATACTTTACCGTGATTTTGTTGATGGCTCTACAATCAACACACATTCTCCAACTCCCATCCTTCTTTGGCACTAGTATGACCAGTACTGCACATGGGCTCAAACTTTCACGAACAAAGCCCATCTCTAGAAGCTCTTCCACTTGATTATGAAGTTCTTTTGTAGCTTCAGGATTGCTCCTATAAGCGGCTTGGTTGGGAAGTTGAGATCCGGGCACAAAGTCAATTTGATGCTCAATGCCTCTAAGTGGGGGAAGCTCCTTTGGTAGGTCGTCTGGAAAGACATCTTCAAAACCTTGCAAAAGAGAAGAAATGGAACTAGGTAAGGTAGAGAGAATATCATTAGCAATCAAACAATCTTTATGCATAACAAGAAAGATAGTAGGCTCATGAGCAACTTCCTAGAGGCTTGTAGTTGTTTGCAAGAAAGCTCACCCGCGGTCTCGGAACCTCTTCTCCTTTTTCACATAAAGATTTAATATTTACACTAGACACACCTTCATTCTCCCTTTTAGCTTGTAAAGATTGAAGCTTTACCCCTTTTTCCGTCTCTTTTTCATTTTTGTCTTCTCTTGGAGCCTTACACTCATTACTCTTTTCCTTCTTTTGCTCACTCTTCACCTTCTGTCTCAACTCCCTCATTATCTTGTAATCCTCACTTACTTGAAACGGAGTTAAGGGGAGGAGAGTAAGCTTTTGGCCATCCTTGATAAGTGAATACTTGTTTGTTCTACCTTCATGCTTTGCATGCCTATCATATTGCCAAGGTCGTCCCACAAGTAGATGACAAGCTTGCATAGGAACAACATCACACCAAAACTCATCTTCACATCTCCCTATTTTGAATTTTATGAGCACCATTTTGGTGACTCGAAGGTCTCCACACTCATGTAGCCATTGTAGTCTATACGGGGAGGGATGCTTCTTTGTTGGAAAATCCATTTGTTCAAGCAAGGAGGAACTTACTATATTAGCACAACTTCCACTATCAATGATGAGAGAGAAAAGGTTTCCCAAAATCTTTCATCTTCCATGAGAAAGATTCTCCCTTTGATCTTGATCTTCTCTAACTACGGCCAAAAGTTTTCTTGTTACCAAGTAATATCTCGGCCCATCATCTTCTTGTTCTCCTAATTCTTCATCACTTGTTTCATGTTCACTATCTTTATGCTCTTGGTCACTAGCTTCGGTTCTATAGCTTCCATCATCCATGCCAATGATAGTTCTTCTATTCGGACAATGTTTCATGTAGTGACCAAGTCCTTGACATTTAAGGCATCTCACATTGCCAAGGGACTTGCTTTGAGCATTGGAAGGTCCTTTAGTTTCTACTTTTAGCTTGTTTTTGTCCACTTGAACCTTTGAATCATACTTGGAATCTTTGGATTTCTCCCAATTCGTTGTGGATTTCCAAGGCTTATCATTGTTTTTCCAAGTTGAAGAACTAGTAGCCTTTGACTTGTAGCTTTTCTTTCCTTTGCGCCTTTCTACCTTCAAGGCCATCAAGTAAGCATCTTCCAATCTTTCAAACTTGTGAAGCTCCAAAGCCTCACCAATTTCCTTGTGAAGACCCGCCAAAAATCTAGTGATGACAACTTGGTCATCATCATCAACATCACACCTCAATCTTGTAGTTTCCATCTCTTCATAGTACTCCTCAACACTTTTTCTCCCTTGGTAGGAAGTATGAAGTTTCTTGAGCAACTAATGTTGATAGTAATCGGGCACATATCTTGCCCTCAAAGCATTCTTCAAAGCTCTCCAAGTAGTTATTGGAGGTACATTATGTCTAACCCTTCTTCTCAACTCATTTTCCCGCCATGATGAAGCACTCCCTTCAAATTAAGTAATGACATACTTCACCTATTTAGCATCGCTTATGTTGTAAATGTCAAAGTGCCTTTCTACTTTGAGTAACCATTCAAGGTATTCTCCCGGGTCACTAGTTCCCTTGAAAGGTGGAAGAACTAGTTTGGGAACTTGTAGACCCCTTTCATCATCGTGTAGACCTCCTCTAGGATCTCTAAGATAAGGTTCACCCTCGTCAAAATAGTTGAGATTCCCATATTGCTCTTGTACAAACCGGTGACCATGCCCTCTACCTCTTCCTCTCACTTGGCCTTGTCCTCTTGCTCGGCCTCTCACATGGCCTCTTCCCCTTTGGTGTATTCCATCTCCCCTATATTCTTCATGGAAGACTTGTTGGACATCGGCAAACTCATGCGAACTTTCCTCTTGATCATGTTGAAAAGGTGGGTTGTTCATCAACCGAGGCTCTTGAGGTGGAATGGGTGGTGGGGGAGGGGGATTGCCCCTCCTTGGTGGAACTTGAGGTATATGTTGTGGAGGTAGAATTATTGGTGGTCGGGGTTGGGTCATTTTGGGTGGTGGTATTATGGGTATATGTGCATGAGGTCTAAATGGTGGTTGGTGTTCTTGAGGGTAGTACACTTGGGGTGGTGGAAAGTAACCTTGGTGGGGTTGTGGTGGTGAAGTATAAACTTGTGGTGGAGAGTGATAAGGTTGAAGTTGAGGTACTTGTGGTGGGGGATGTGTGGTTGGGGGTGGGTAGGGGATAGGTGGTCGGTAGTTCGGTGGAGGAAAATAAGGTCCCTTTGGTGATGGTGGTTGCCTTGGAAAGTTTTGTAGTATTTGGTTGGGTTGGTAGAGTTGCAAATTTTTCCTTTGACGCATTTTTCGCACTTGTGGAAGAGAGGGTGTAGAAGAGGAATTAGTAAGCGTCATACTACGCTCCCATCCTTCTTGCCTCAAGTGAGATTCCTCTATCAAGGAATTCAACCTTGCATCCGTTTGGTGTTGCCATATGGTAACATTGGTAACCTTCTCACTTATGTCATAAAGCATAGATACAACTTCATGTATTGGAATCTCACTCCTTGGATCACCATTAGGGCTAG
Source organism: Nicotiana paniculata (assembly GCA_005239505.1). Classification (NCBI taxonomy): domain Eukaryota; kingdom Viridiplantae; phylum Streptophyta; class Magnoliopsida; order Solanales; family Solanaceae; genus Nicotiana; species Nicotiana paniculata. The sequence continues at coordinate 34,477 of ML306891.1, read as the reverse complement.
AAGTTTGTCCGTACTCCATGATACCTACAAAACGAGCAAACAAGTTAGTAGTAAAAGTCCTCACCAACTCACTTGATGTCGCTCAACCCTCGTGTTTCACACTTTGCACCAATTGGCTTTTGCGTGCTCAAAATCCTATTCACTCTTGCCTTTTTCCACTCAAGTAGTGAATGTCAAAATTGATTGCAAACTTAAATCCCCAGATTTCACAAGTTCCAACCGTCTTCGGGGTGGAGTGGAAGTTGTGTATTCACAAGGACGGACAATTAAAGCAAACGGACTTGAGCCAAACAATTCACAACGATAATAAAAGAGAAAAGCACGAAAGAAATGGCACGAAATAAAATAAAGCACACAAAGAAACTAGAAATAAACTCAATATGAATTAATATCAAGTTTACACTAGTTTAGAATTATCAAACAAGAAGGAAACAACAACTGGACAGAAAAAAAATTTTGACCGAAAACTGGACAGAAACACTACTGAACTGCTGATATTCCCAACCTTTCACCCTAACCACCTGTCTCAAGTGTTATAAGACACCAATTACTCCCAGAACTGTAGCTCTTGTAGTCAAGACTATTGTACCTTAAGTGGACTGGTAGCTCCAAACAAAGGAAAATTCTATGCTGCACAGTAACTCTGCAAATTGTCAGCAACAACTTCAAAGATTGTTCATAACTTCCCCAGCTACTATCAGGCAAAAGAACAGTCTATATTTCAGCTTCTAAAATCTCACAACAGCAGCTCAAATGTTGGTCCCAACTGATAGTTCGCTAGCGGAGAATTCTCGTAAAACTGCTGCAAAGTCAGCTGTGAAATGTCGCAGAATTTAACAGTTGAAACTGGGCAAAGAATCAACGCAAAACAGTGCGGAAAATGCAGACAAACTACTGCTAAAAAAAACAATTGCAGCTTCAAAGCATGCAGAATTTGGCTGTGCAAAATTCTCATAGCAGGGCAGAAATTTGGTCACTCTTCAGCAGCAACACATCACCAAAAATAAGCTCAAAATAGTGCCGAAACACGGCAGGCATATAGCTGAATCGATGCGACAACAGAAATTATAGCTCGAACAGGGCAGAAAATAGCAGCCTACAGTGCACAAACAGTGGAGAATTTGAACTGAGATGCAGCCACAAACAAGTTGAGAATTCAATTCCAGTGCTGAGGAGTGCGTAGGCTAAGTAACAGCTTCAGGAATTCAATTCCAGAAATTTGAAGCTGTTCTTCGAGCTTGGCTCAGAATTTTCTGTCCAATCTTACTCAAATCTTCATCAAACGAATACAAATTTGAAATACGAGCTCCATTCAACACAAAAACAATCCCCACTGGTTAATTTCTAGACACGAACACGAGATCAGAAGAACCCAGCCTGTCGTGTTCTTCGCAGATTCCGTTTGAAAGTTTTCTGACCAAAATCACATCTAATCAGTTCCAATCAAGCTCGAAGTTCCAATACAACTTCCCAACAGTCTTAAGTTCAAACCCCAGCAACCAATTGGTAACGAGCAACCAGAAAATCCACAACGCCCAGTTCGTCTTCTTCACACAATCTTTCGAAAATTTTGAGCAAAACTCGTTCAAAAATTTGACCCAAACCTTGATAAATCCAGCTCCAAATTAACTCCAACTTCAGATTTGAGTCCACAATCAAGTTTCCAACTAGAATCTCGAACAGCCAATTCGAATTTCGAATTCCAATTTTAGGTCGAAGCTCACCCCAACTCCTTCGACAGGCAATGGAGAATTTTCGAATTTCCTTTCCTTCAATTGGTTAACCCTAGCTTTGAATTCTCCCTTAAACTCGATTTACAACCCTCATAAGCCAGAATCAAGGATTTGGAACCAATGAAAATATTACCGGGAAAGGGAATTTGAAGAACAGTAGCAGAACTTCCAATTTTAGAAACCAAATACTTCTAAATTTTTTTTGGGTTTTCAATAAGGGATAAACAGTAACGGATGAACAGTACAATTCTATTTTTGGATTTTTTTTATTTTAAATTTGTTGATAATCAAAACAAAGACCCAAGTATTGATAAAACAATCCACAACTTCCGCTCCGGTATCAAGATGATACGGATTCGTATCGAAAGCACGGATAATGTAAAAATGCACAGAATCAACAAAAAAGAGACCTACAACTGATTGGAAGAACAAGAACCAATTAGGATATGAAGCCTAATTAGCTCTATGAACTCAATCAATTGTACCCTAAGATATGAAAACCCTCAAGAGATTGGCAACTCTTGAAAACCAGGAGAAAGTAATTAAACAATTAAGCATTCACTACTAATTGTTCACCAACTAAGACTAATTTAACACTAATGAAAGCATAAACAAAGCAATAAAGGAATTAAAGATATAAACATAAAATACATTAATTAAAGATAAGGAAAGCATATGAGACTTGCATGTCTTCTGGTTTTTTCCTTCATCAAGTCTATCTCTAAAGACACTAATACTTTGCTATTTATACTAGTACTATTTTAGGTACAAGGAATTCCTAAAATAACCTCAAAGAGTGACTAATTATGCAAATTAGTCACTTTGGGTAGAACATACTCCAAGTTCATCCTCTTGCCTCAATTTTTGGTCTTCAAACCATTGGAACACATTGTAATGTGTATGAGACTTCTCCAAAACTCCCTCGGATGCTTCAAGCTTCATAATCAACAATCCAAGATTTTGCAACTCCTTTGATTGACTTCTTGTGAATGGTTTAGATGAAGTAGGTGAATGTCGGGGTGTATCACAAAGACTATATGGCAAAGACCATTGAGTTAGCTGGGTGTCCAAGGCAGATAAGTGCATGACAAGAAGAACTGCAATGGGTGACAACCTGTGCTAGACAAAAGAAGGGAATTGGAACTATTATTGCAGCTGTTTTTGGGATGATGATATACCTCCTATGGAGAGATAGGAACAAGATCAAATTTCAAAGTGGAAGCTCTTAGTCAGAGAGTATATGTAGAGAAATCGCAAGCTATATACATATAAAGGGCAATACTCATTGCAGCTGGCAGAAGCACTTGGTGACACTGAATAGATAACCTTAGACTAGTTTAGCTCTGTAGTTCACAATTGTTCTGATTGTTTTTCTTTGATTATAGAGCATTGTATAGGCTGAGATATTTGTATATGCTATAGGTGAAGTCACACCTTGTAGAGGTTATAGTTGAGAATTAGTTGTCAAGAAGAGTCAAGGAACTGGTCAGCAGCTCCTATATTGTAATGATCAATTTTTTTGGGCGAAATAGAAATGAGAGTTCACCGAAAAAAAAAAGAAAAATAAATTTCCTGACAAGTATCAAATGCTGCAAAATATGTTAGTATCGAACTAATTATAGTAAATAAATAGTTATGTAATTGATAAAAGTGTTGAAGTTATTTATTCCCGAATAGCAGTATCTTTGTAACTGCTTGATGTTGGATAGGGACAACGGCATGCCCCCTTTACGCTGTAATTATTCTTTTTCCTTCCCATAATATAGTTACAAACTGAAACATTATATTTTCCCTTTAACTGATGTTAGATGAATTTCCCCTGTTACAAAAGAGAACACTTCAAAGTAAAAAGATACATGGTTTCTTTTACTGAACAAAACATATCAACTATAACAATAATTTCAACCAATAAGAAATATATCAAATGAAGAAGGAAGATAGAAATTTGGATGAAACGAAATTAATAAACGTGCTTGCAACAATTCAAGTGGATTATAATCATGCATTATTGACGGTACGGAATAATTTGAGAGATTTATTAAGGTGCAAGGAAAGGAATCGAAAACGTAGGTCGTGGAGAGACATTGCGAGGTGGAGGTCTCTTTGGTTTTCTTGGGCGAAAGCTCTTGCGTGGGGGAAGGGGTTGACGTTTCCGCTGAGAAGGGTTGAAGGCCCTACAGTTTTTCCTGATTTCTCCTAATCTTCCTTCAACAACTTCTGTGTTACCTAACTTGATCAATGCATTTACAAAAGCCTGTTCAAAGGTTTTTGGATTGACAGAAAAATTAGCAACAATCCCTGCAGTTGACCTATCCGATGCAAGTTCTTGATCAATCTTCAAGATGCCTTTCTTCAACCTCGTCTGTTTGAAAAATTCGTTGTCAACAATAAATGAAGTGCTTTGGTCCAAGGAAACTGAAGGATCGCCCCTTGCAGCACAAGTCCTACTAAGTTTAGCAAACAAGTTACGATCCATACTTCCGTCAAACCTGGATAACCGATCTTGAAACAAACTACAATGTGTATTTCCAACTGTGTGGGCACCCAAAAGAGTCACCATTTCATTGAGGCTAAACTTTTTGTTTGTGAAAAATTTTAATGCTTCTTGCACAGTTAAACTAGGGCCTGGCAAGTTCACATCTGCTGGGTTCGACACTAACCCATCTCGCCTTCCAGTTGGGATACTATACTTAGGTCCTCCAGCTAATGCCACCGAATCCCGAGTGGCTAATGCTATGATATCCGCACATGAGACTGTCATTGGGCACGTCGCCTCTAGTCGGCTCTTAATACGAGCAATGAGCTCATACCCTCTTACCGATTGGTTTGGTCCGGCATCTTTCTCAGATTGCTTATTTTGAGTGTTCTTGGAATCTATGAGTATTGATGCATCACAACCCTGAAAATAGGACATTTCAACTGCAAAAGTTATTACTGTTTTATATGAACCAAAGTTATACGAGACAACTTAACCTGAAGGTCAGTTAATTAAATGTCTTAAAATTAGAATAAAAAATTTAGAAGCTTCACTAAGAGTATATTATCTGCTCGAATGTTTGTCTACTAACATATTAAAAAATGAACCATTACTATCGTAGCATAGAAAGACAAATTCCAAAATTTTATAATACCACACACGACGACGTGAATGGTGACCCCTCCCGAGGGGTGTGTGTGGCGGGGAGGAATTAAGATGCTGAAATACCAAATCTTCTGATATTTCAACATTTAGCCTCCAATTCTTTTCGAAATGCTAACGAGGTTCAATGACACCGACGAAGGGAACCAGCGGAAAGACTCTCAAAGGCAGGCGCGTAGCATAGGCGGACTCATAGGATAAGGCTATGCATAGTCTATTCTATAATATACTCTTCTTCTATCACAGAAATAACTAAATCGGAAGTTAAGCCCTATAAGCACTTCACTGAAACTAAAAAGAACAACAAGAGCAATACCTCCGCGGGCCGGGCTTAGAGCGCGTGAAACTCATCACTACCTCGTAAGGGCGTTTAGAAACGAAAAAGAGCTAAATATAAGAATAGAATGTATAATCAAAATACATTATGACAAATCATTGACGCAGATTTATATCCACTCAATACATAGCATAAATTGAGAAAGTACTCAGCTTGTCACTTCGTTATTTTAATGTGTCTTTTCTGTTTAAAGAAGACGACAAACATGCAATGGAATGGGAAGTCCAAAAATTCTTAGTTTCTAATCCCAATTCAGAAAATTTCGAGTAAGCCAGTGTAATAAGTCCTACTAATTAAATTGGTAATAATCAGCTCTATTCGAAGGGACTTCCTCAAGGAACAAAAAATTGCAAGACGGGAATGTTACTATAAATGAAGATGTATTCTTATATTTATTGTATACAAACATTAGTTCGTATATATATATATACATACCCTAAACAATGATATTGTAATATAGCTGTATTACCTATCCTTTCACACAATAATTCATGTATTACTCTCTCTGTTTCGTGAACCTATTTTTATTTTGGTCCGTTTAAGAAAGAATGACATCTTTCTAAATTTGAAAATATTTAGCTTAAACTTAATATTTACCATTAATGAGAAGTTTTTATAACTACACAAATACTTTACGCCCCTTTTTAATTTGTTTAGGATTACAAATTTTAAAAATCATTATTTTTACTTAAATTTCGAGCCAAATTAAACATGTTTCCATAAATTAGACCGGAGAAAATACTTCTTATCACACGAAACAATCTTAAAACTTTAAATGAGACAAGTTTCGCCCATGTACTTACCGTGAACCGTCGGACATTTGATCTCTACCATTGGGAATGATTATGTGTGCTTAGAGGTCCAAGGCACTCTTACAAGAAGCTTCTTGTTTAATAAATTGTATTTTCTTTAATTGTCTAGGAATAAGGCAAAACCAGATCCAGAATGATAAAGTATTATATTACGGCATAGGTAAAATGTCACGACCCAAAATCTCGCCGAATCATGATGTCACCTAACATAACCCCCGAGTTAACCAAATAGTATAAGTTACAACTAAAATAAAAAATCATCAATATTAATAATAAAGTCTGCAAAAGAATTCAATACACCTATCCCAAAGACTTGTTTACGAGTCATGAGCAATACAAATTTAAATTTACGAAGTTGGTATGGAGAATAAATACAACGTCTGTTTGATGTTTATATAAACAGAAATAAATTTCTAAACTACCATGAACAGTAGCTTGAATATGAAAGTCTGGTATGCCTTCAATACTAAAATTTCGTCTTCCACAGTTGCTCAGCTCTAAAATCTACACGCAGAGTATAAAAGTGTAGTACGAGTACAACCGACCCCATGTACTCAGTAGGTATCTTAACTAACCTTAATGAAATACTGACGAGATTTTTAAGTCAAAATATACTCACTTTTATTAATCTGTGCAGCTTAATAACATGTACAATACAAAAAAATATCCAAAGAGACAGTAATAGAATAGTGGAATAAAAAACAAAGGTGCACAAATAGGGTAAAGGTAGTAAACAAGATTTGCAAATTAAACAGATCCAACAAATACAGCTTGCACCAACTCCTCTCACAAAGAGACATGCAGAGGCGGGCCCATGTGTATGGGTGAGGGATTACCGGACCCCGTAGACTTCGGCCGAAATCCTATATATATACACACACACCTTGAAAATGGTTAATTTAAAGCAGTTGGCACCCTGTATATTAAAAGCATTTAGGCGGCACTGGTTGAGCAGAACAATGTGGCCCCGTTACGTAAAAATTCTGGGTCCGTCTCTGAAGACATGTTCCAAGTAGTGCGTGCTCAAATAGTCCTACATGAATGAAGAGTGTCTATACATAACAATGACCCAATTCCGTATCAGTTTCTAAAGACCATGTTTATGAGACTAATATTTCAATGTAGGGTGATAACTCTCTTTTTACGTCAATCCTATACACTACTATCAACTCAACAAAATATGAGATATTAACTCAACAATACGTAAAATGCATCTTGACTATCAAATCGTCGAATTTAACAGAGGCATATGATAACATATTAGATGCAACAGGAAAACATGTAAAATACATGACAAAGCATAAATAATGCATGTGCATGATCAAGAATTCCACTCTTATACCGCCACATGAACATCAACAGTGAAATGCCGCCCTTACACTTCATACATCATCAAAAGTGAAATGTAATCCTTATACTTCACACAATATCAACAGTGAATGTCACCCTTATACTCCACAAAATATCAACAGTAAAATGCCACTCTTATATGTTGCACATCATAATTAATCACAAAAATCATGGTACCAAAATCCGCATATATGATATCAAGATAGAATTATGAGAGGGCGACTCTAGGGGATGGATTTGAATCCACACATTACACGGTACAAAGTCTCATACATAACAATAGGAAAAATATAAAGACCCATGACCTAACAAGAACAATATCATCACAATTGCACGGCAAAAACCCCGTACCACAATAATAGGCGCATGACAAAGACCTCATTCTCTAACTATAAGAATATCATCACAACTACACGGCAAAGACCTCGTGTCACACCTCATTTCATATATGTAAATCATATGCAGTGATTTATACATATAAATGGAAAACTAAGAATGTATGATCCACATTGATTGAGAAATAACTATGTGTGGATGTGTACATATATACAAGGGATGATCCTTATGTAGGACTGATCACGCCCAACTATGCCTTATAAAAGGACTAATCGGTTGTTATAAATATAATCCGGTCTAAGAGTCCGAAGTCTAACCCCACAGAGAACTAAGGCTTAGCTACAACTGTTTAATATTGCTAAGAAATACAAGTCCAAATAATTTTTTAGCTATAAAAATTGTAATTTTTATTTTAAACTAATTAATTAACAAATACGAAAGGTAGTAAAATAATCAACTAACAAGACTAAAGGTTGGAGACAAAATTGGAAAGGTGTCACCCCAAAATTTTAATTTGTCGTGATGGTATCTAACACACCGGCTAGGCAAGTCGAAATATAACAATAAAGAACCCAAAACAACAGATTTTATAGAAATAACATAAGTCCGAAATCTCAATATGACAAGATAATGCTAATATAAGACAAATACCCTAGATACTGGTAGTTATAAAGTCATGAGCTCTACATCGGAATACAAGTCTGAAAAACTAAATAGCAATACCTTCTGAACTGAAACAACAGTACATAAGAAAAAACAAGTCAAAACTGCGACCAAGAATGCAACTCTACCTCGCCTCTCGAAGCTCAGTCCAACAAGCATTACTGCTGATAACTAGGGCCCACACCTGAATTTGCACAATTAAGTGCAGATTATTGTATGAGTACAACTAACCCAATGTACTCAATAAATTTTATAACTAACCTTGGCGAGGTAAAAGAAACAAGAATTATAAATGATACCTACTATAACATGTACAATTTCAATAATTCAATAAGTACAGAACAGTAATGTGATCATGTATAAAGTATCGAAAAGACTCTCTCCATGTGTGTACAATTACTTAAATCTCTGTTCAGTCACATGTACGACATATAAGATGATATGCAGATAAATCTGATAATAAACCATGGAAATTGGAAGTAAAGATGAAATGCAATTCCAAACAACACTGGCTAGACTTTCCTCAACCTTCCCATATCCGTACGAAACCTCTTATCAGTTTTCTTCAATAACTGCGTGTATACCATCAAAAGAGAAACACGAGAGGGTGACCCTAGGAAGATAGGTCCATATCCACACGTAAGCATAGCCAACTCAACGTGCTACAAATCCGGCGTGGTCACAAGCTCAATATCATAATCCGCCCCGCGTGGTCACAAGAATAACTATACAATCCGCCCGACATGGTCACAAACATCCAGTCCAATCATATCAGCACATGAGCAAATAAACAAGAACACATATGTATATGATGAATGAATAACAGATCTCATGCTCCTGGACTGGTATAAATGACATGCTAAGGTGTAGGCATGTGCAAAGTGTGCTATCATAGCTGAAATCGACAATTTCATCATAGAAATAACATTTATCAAGTTCATTCAGGGATTTAACCTCTATGTAGCCTCAAACATGGCTCAGATAGTTCACAACAAGGTTACAAACATGAGAAACATTATAGCTTAAAGCTTAACAATAAACTCTAGCCATTTCATAGCCTAATCACTACCCGAGAATAGATACCCCAGTATTAGCATATGAGCTCAAACCCCACATATCTGTGCACCCATATCACGTAGCTATCACAAATAATTCAGGCAACTAGTGCCTCAATCAAGATTAGATAAGATGCTTACCACAAGCAAGCGAAATCACTCCGCTAACAAGCCCTTCTCGCACGTATCAACCTCTGAACGATCTGAATCTAGTCAAAGAAACGCAATACCATAAACAAAAGCGATAGGAAGTGATTCGAAAAGACAAAGCTAAAATATTTAACTCAAATCGAAAAGTCAACCCTGGGCGTGCACCTTGAAATCCGATAAAATTTACAAATTCCGAACACTCATTCAATTATGAGTCCATCATACCAAAGTCATCCAATTCCATCCGTAAATCGACCCTCAAATCCTCAAATTTCACTCTCTAATAACATAGTCCAAAAATCCGCACATTTTAACTTAGATTCATGAAAATTATGAGTAATAATCAATGGGTATTTCATATTTTAAAAGTGATTAAAAATCACTTACCTCTTCAATCTAGGTGGAAAACTCTCCAAAAATCGCCCTAGTCTGAACTCCAAAATTCCAAAATGAGAGAACAGTTCAAACCCACGTTTTTAAGAACCTAAATAGTGATTCCGCTTCTGCGGTCAAAACGCGCATCTGCGCGATCCACTTAAACTCCCGACCTTCCACTTCTTCGGACCATCACCAACTTATGCATGTCCGCACCTACGGAGTCCTTCCGCATCTATGGTGCAAGTTCACCCAGTGTCCTTTCGCTTCTGCAACCCAAAATTCGCATCTGCAGACTCGTAGATGCGATCCTTCTCCGCACTGGCGCCTTTCACTAGCCTTCCCCAATGTTACATCTCGTACCTTAGTATTAGGATGTGCTATAGTAAATCCACGTAGTTCGAAGGGATTATGTCTATTAGGGGGTTATAGAGAGTTTAAGACATTATTATTATGAGACCCTGTAAGTTTACAACTTTGATACCATTAGATATTATGTTAGTGTGGTATTTTCTTTTAAGTGAAGTATTTTAGTAAAAGTTTTATAAGTATAATTTTGGATAGTTACCATTATTACTATTTTTTTATATGATAAATTATACACATAATATAAGAAAGTTTATGAGATTTTTTTTATTGTAAAGATAGAAATTATTTCATCACAAGAAAAGAAGGTTATCTTTTTTACCATTTTAAGAATTAAGCATACGAGAATTTTTACTTTTTATATGATATTAGAAATTTATAAGTTGAGAAAATATATGTATTTTTACATGGATAGTTTAATAAAAATAATAGTGTATGTATTTATTTTATGTGGTACCACATGACCATGTTAGTGAGGTGTATAAAGCGTATTAAAAATAAGAAGAATTTTAGGCAATTTGAGATGATTCTTAATTATGTGAATATTTGGTTAATTACCGGGTAGCGGGAAATTACCTAATTGATTATTGGTTAAAATTTAAATCCCCCAACAAGGGGATTACGTGGCAGCCCTCACATGCCAAGAGTGTGACTCTTGAATTGAATGGAAAGGGAAAACCTTATTGATAAATAAAAGACACCTCATTCTCATATCTTGAATACAAGACTTGTAAAGATAATGTGTTAAGTGCACAACACATCATATTTTGAAAAAAAAACATTTTTTTCTACACAGAGCATTTCCGCTTGAACAAAAAGAGCTCGATTCATTGATTCTAAAATTCTCTTATTTTAATTTTCTAATTGAGTGCAAGGTAATTATTTTGTTCTTCGTAATAGATCTTCAGAAGAGTATATATCTTTTGGAACCTTTGTGAATCTACCACAGATGTGACTATCGTGCAAGGTGGCAAATTTTTCAAAATCTTAGTTTAAAGTTAGTTAACTTTCTTTTTAATACTTCCAAATTAGCTTGTAATAATAACAACTCCAAAGTCCTCTTGCTTGACTTGTGTATATGCATTTTCTATGGTGAGATTTTGATATAAAACATAGCGGGAATGTATGGCTTCAGTTATCACCTTTCTATAGTAAGGAGGAAGATGGAAAATTCTGTTGGTATTGCTGAGAGAATTCACTTGTGTTCGTATTAGCTTAGTGAAAATTTATATATTTTCGATTAATGACATTCATAATATCAAGACTATATTGGAGATTCTGGGGTGTAACTTTGGGAGTCTTCATACAAGATACAAAGATCTGCTTTTGGGAGCTAAATATAAGTCTTCAGGAATATGACAAGGAATATTTAAAAGCTCTATTCTCAAGAATATTATACGGATTATTCCCTACCTCAGGTATGTTAAGGCTATTCCTTCTTTCTTTTTTGCATGATCTATACGAGACAAACAAAACGAGCAAATGCATAACTTCCATAAATTACTCTATTCGTAGAAATGCTAGAAATGAGTATATTCTTATTTTCCCATAAGTCTTATTATTCTATCGTCTGTTCATGGGTCTCAGAAAATACGTAAGTTGATAGAGTCTATTTCATTATATTAATCAAAGGCATAATGGTCTTATGACACTCCGAAAGATTTTATTGACGTACTTCTCATGCATTGCATTCATTTACATTGACCCATGACCGGATGGCATTATATACGTGTATATATGTATATATATGTATATGGGACATGGGAAAGGTTATGGTGTTATATACGCACCACCACCTGATCAATTGATATACATTGATGATTTTTCCCACAGTGGCCGAGATGATATGATGAGATGCCCTTAGAGGCTTGATGATGTTATGAACACATGTACCTATGCACGACATGGCATTCATACGCGTATGCATGACAATATAAGTATTTCATGATTTACAGAGTTATCCAAACTTACAGGTTGAGTCATTCACTCTATATTTCTTCCATGTCTGTTATGTATTTATTTATGTGCCTTACATACTCGGTACATTATTCGTACTGACGTCTCTTTTGCCTGGGGACGCTGCGTTTCACGCCCGCATGTATAGATAATCAGTTTGATGATCCCTCATGGTAGAATAGATTGGCATTCAACGAAGGATCGGTAAGACTCCATCTCATCCAGAGTGCAGCCGAGTCTACGAGTCATCGTGTCAGAAGTTTTCTACAGACTTATGGGTAGGCCGGTACCCTGTCCCATTTGATGTCAAATAATCTTAGAGGCTTTGTAGACAGAGGTTCATTTTGTACAGTATGTCAGAGGCCTTGATGACCCATATGTATTCATGTTTTAAGAAAAATGGTTCAGTGATACAGTGTTTTCCCACTTACAATTGTACATTATGAGTTGTGTCCATGTGGGCCCTTGATAGTTACGAAAGGAATGAGTTCAGCTAGCCTGACCTATGTATGTTCTAGTTTTGATCGAATGATTATGAATTATAGAGTGGTTCGATCGGGCCATCTTGGCACCGGGTGCTAGCCACGCCTCCTCAGGTTTAGGGCGTGACACCCACTTCGCATATGTGCACCATTCCGCATCTGCGGCCATACCACCGCAAGTGTAAAATCACCATAAGCCTGAAGCTTCAGCCAACACTCCAAGACCCAAAATGATCCGATAACCATCTGAATCACCCCCGAGGCCCCCAGGACCTCATCAAAACATACCAACAAGTCCCAAAACACGATACAAACTTAGTCAAAGCCTCAAGCCACATCAAAATCACAAATAGAACATCGATTCAAGCCTAATGAACAAATGTACTTCCAACTTCTAAAACAAATGCCGAATTATATCAAACCAACTCTGATAGACCTAAAATTTTGCACACAAGTCATAAATGATATAAAGGACTTATTCCAATTTCTTGAACCAAATCCGAACGTGATATCCACAAAGTCATCTTTCGGTCAAACCTCTCAACCTTCTAAACCTTTTACTTTTCAGTTTTTGCCAAAATACACCAAATCCACCTGCGAACCTCCAAATAAAAATCCGGACATACGCCTAATTCCAAAATCAGCATAAGAAGCTATTGGAACCATCAAAACTCCATTGGGGAGTCGTTTATAATAAAAGTCAAACTCCGGATAATTCTTTCTACTTCAGCTTCTAACCTTGAGACTAAGTGTCCCAATTTACTCTATAACATCCCCGGAACCAAACCAACCACCCGCTAAGTTATATAATTCGGTAGTGAATATAGAGTAAGCAATAAACAAGGGAACAAGGCTACAATACACAAAATTACCGGTCGGGTCATTACATTCTCCCTCAAATAAATATTCGTCCTCGAACGGGTCTAGAATCATACCTGGAGTCTCAAATAGGTGTGGATGACTTCCCCGCATCTCTCACTCGTCCTACTAAGTAGCCTCGTCAACCAGCTGACCTCTCTATTGAAATTTCACTAATGCAACATTCTTTGACCAACTTCCAAACCCGCCAATCTAAAATGGCCACCGGCTCCACATCATAATTCAAATCCCTGTATAACTTAACCGTGATGAAGTCAAAAACATGTGCTGGATCACCATAATACTTCTAGAGCATAGAAACATGAAGCATTGGGGGAACACCCGATAGTCTAGGTGGCAATGCAAGCTTTTAGGCCACCTCTCCAATCCCCTCAAGCCCCTCAAAAGGTCTTATATACCGAGGGCTCAACTTGCCCTTCTTCCTGAACCTCATCATACCCTTCATGGGAGAAACTCTGAGCAAAACCTTCTCACCTACATGTATGCAACATCACGAACCTTCCTATCAGCATAGTTCTTCTGCCTAGACTGCAGTGTACTAAGCCGATCCTGAATCAACTTGACTTTCTCCAAGGCATCTCGAACCAGATTAGTGCCCAACAACCTAGCCTCCCCCAACTCAAACCATCCAACTGGATATCGACACCGCCTCCTATATAAGGCCTCATAAGGAGCCATCTGAATACTTGATTGGTAGCTGTTGTTGTAGGCAAACTTTGCAAGCAGTAGAAATTGATCCCGGTTACCCCCAAAATCCATAACACAGGTGCATAACATATCCTCCAAGATTTGAATGGTGCACTCGGACTGCCCGTCCGTCTGAGGGTGAAATATTGTACTCAACTCATCCAGTGCCCAACTCTCGCTGCACTTCCCTCCAAAATTGCTATGTGAATTATGTCCCTCGATCAGAGATAATGGACACCGTCACACCATGAAGACGAACAATCTCAGGGATATAGATCTGATCCAACCATTTGAAGAATAAGTAGTCACAACCAATGAAGTTGGAAGACTTGATCAACCAGTCCACAATCATCCAAACTGCGTCAAATTTCCTCAAAGTCCGTGGGAGTCCAACAATGAAATCCATGGTTATACTCTCCCACTTCAACTTAGGAATCTCAAGTCTGTGAAGCAAACCGCCCGGCCTCTGATGTTCGTACTTCACGTGCTGGCAGTTCAAACATCAAGCCACAACTCTACTATTTCATTCTTCATTCTTCTCCACCAATAGTGCTGCCTCAAATCCAGATATATCTTAGACGCATCCGGATGAATGGAATACCGCGAACCGTGGGCCTCTTTAAGAATCAACTCTCGTAACCCATCCACATTGGGCATACAAATTTGACCCTGCATCTGCAGTACCCCATCATCTCCAATAGAAAACACTTTGACATCACCAGGATGCATTGTGTCCTTAAGGACAAGTAAATTGGGGTCGTCATCCTAACTCTCTCTGATGCGCTTATACAAAGAAGACCAAGAAACCACGCAAGTAAGAACCCGGCTAGGCTTCGAAACATCTAACCTCACGAACCAATTAGCCAAAGCTTGACCATCCAATGCTAGCAGCCTCTCGCTAACTGGAATATGTGCAAGGCAACCATACTCTAACTCTTTCTAAATCGGCCACCATATTGGCAACGCAATCTCCATCTCATACGATGCACCGTATCTATCATGCCATCATTTGAAAAAAGTACAAGAATCTCATTATCATCTCTGAATCACAAGCAGGATAAACGCTCCACAAGCTAGATACCTTACACTTAACTCACTTCAGGAGAAAAAATTGCTACAAAGAAAAAACCTTTCATACCCATAGAAGACATCTGTCTCAAGTCGTAGTTTAAGCCATTGATAACTCTTCGAAACCCATTTGCACATAACCAAGCCATCAGAACTAAATCCCTCTAACTCAATCAATTCATGTAGGTCGCCAGACCCAAGAGTATTTCCATAAAACACTTGCAAAGCTTTACCACACCAAAGGAACCGGTCACTTCTATTTCAATGCTAATCCAAACCACTACCAAGCTGACCATTTCTTCGATTTCCTCTTGACTCACCTTCAAGTTAAAACTTCTCCTTGCCAGTATAATACGGTCCTTAATAAAAGTTCACCCCAAGATATCCTAGCATGAAAAAATGTCGTCCTAAGGCCAATAAGACACTGTATTCCCTCTTAAGCACCCAATAGTACCGCAAACCGTGATACCCACTCTGAAGAGACTTTCTATAAATTTGAAGTTGTTCTTTAAACCTCTCTGATACTGAAATGTAGAATCACCCATAGAAATATCACAAGTCACGACACAATCACATGTAAATTTCATATCTTATCCATATACAAATCTAGGGGACCCTCAAATACCACATATGAATCTTGAACTCATTAGAACCTTCTCGAGAGTCATTTACCTACTTTAATCCCCGATGCACGGCCAATACGTGCAGAACGACTTGTGCCCTACCAGCATGTGATTATCCAAAAGAAACAACCAACAATTCCTCTTTCTTGCGTGATACATCCTCAACAAATATCAAACCTGAATCATTCCAAGTTCTTCATATACCCATATGTATACTACATCGTTCGTCCACCAATTTCCTTCCTTGCATCATCCTCGAAGTTATCCCTTCAAGTCATAGTTTATCCACCAGTATGCCTCAAAACTAATATAACACCCGACCATATAATCTAATCATCAATAGTAGACTCCCCACTTAGCTCGAAGTTGTAGAACATAACATCCGATAAGCATTATTCCTACATAACTGCCATGATCTCATATTATTATCCAATTGAATTCTTCATAAACTCATGTAGCACTAGCAATAAAACGCTTTAAATCATCTGCCTCGTACATACTCATCCTTGTGACAACAGTCGTGTGAACTTTCTCAAGTGATCCGGACTCTAATTGTAGTATGTATGTCCCACTGGATTGAAAGTAAACTCTTCACATAAACATCACAAGAATTACTCAACCTCAGACCCTCTCGCAAGAGATAACAAACCTGCTTAGCCTCCAAACCGACATCTCACTATGGCCCTACCATGGTCACATCCATTATTCAATCAATTAGCATTCCTGAGTCTACACTCGTCAACAAGATATAAGAATCCACTCTATTCAACAAATTAACAAAGATCCAACTATGCACTCGACATTCAAGACGGTACCACATATCAAGACAAATATAAAGTAATCCATATATATTTCCATCCCAAACAAATCCTTCCCATGATATCCAACCATATAGGCATAGTCCTTAGCCACATAATACTCATCACATGGCTATCTCATAACTCGATGAGCCATTAATCCCACTCCTGGGGATACCACCGGACATATAAGTCAAGATGAACATAGTCACACAACTAAACCTGCCCATCTTCACAATAGAGATACACATCCCACACCTCATCCACGACATCATAAGTCATCGATGCATAACTGATATCACGTACTAAATATCACATACGAGCGAATGGAAGGAAATTGAATATATAAGCTTCAACCTGAATCAATGTAGCACGATAAGGAAAGAAAGAAGATGAAGTTTCCTAGATGCCCTGTAGGCTCCCGAAGATAGGTATGAACATCATCTAATCGATATTCAAGACTCTATCTGATATTTGCTCATGACTAGTAGAACCTATGAACCTAGAGGTCTAATACCAGCTTGCCACGACCCAAAATTCACCTAGTCATGATCTCACCTAAACCCAACATGCTAGGTGAGCCAAATATTGAATTGTGATAATCAAATGAAAGATCACTATTAAAAAGGACTAAAAATAGTTGAATTTTTATACAACATTCCAAGGATTGGTAGTACAAGTTATGAGCCACTAAGATTTGGATTTTACAAAGCTGGTAAGAAAATAAATACAACATCTGTATGGAAGATACATGAGTACGAATCCAAAACTATAAAGGAAAGGTGGTAGTCGTATCTAGAAAGAATGTACATCTTTAATACCACTGTCCATCATCCACAACAATTCAGCTCCAAGATTTACACGCGAGGGTCATAAGTGTAGTAAGAGTACAACCGACCCCGTGTACTTAGTAAGTATCATGACTAACCTTGGTGAACTAGTGATGAAGTCTCAAGTCTAGGATACTCACTAACTAACTAACTAACTAACTATATATATATATATATATATACGCGGTCGAACTACACCTTCGCGATCGCAATTCACAAGACCCAAACTCAATTTCTTCTGCTTGATCACGAATTACATCTTTGCGATCACGATTCATAAGACCAAAACTGCAATTTACTCTTCACGAACGCAACTCGGAGCTCCGCAATCGCGATTCATACAACTGTAGCAAAAAACCATCAATTGGAAAGGGCCTAAAAATGGTGCGAAACCACCCCATGACTCACCTGAGCCCATCGAGACCCCGTCCAATCATACCAATCTGTCCAAATATATCATCCAAACTTACCCAAAGGCTCGAAACACCACAATTAACATCAAAATTGAGAATCGTAGACCAAAATTATTCTTTTAACTTATAACCCTTCAAACTTCACCGAACGCGCCGGAACCATACTTGTATCCCGGATTACAACTGAACTATCCACACGAGTTCCAATTAACTAAACGAACATACATAATCACAATAGGAGTCTGATAGCACCAAAGTCAACTCCTGATCAAACTTATGAACTCTCCAATTCTTCAAATTGCCGACTTTCGAAAAATATATCTAAAACCTTCTAGGAATTTCCAAATTTAAATTTGACATACGCATGAGTCCAAAATCACCATATGAACCTATTAAAACCATCAAAATCCCTATTCTGAGGTCGTTTATTCAAAAGTCAAACCTTGGTCAACCCCTTTCAACTTAAAGCTTCCAAATTGAGAATCACTCTCCCATATAAAATTTTGAACCACTCGAAAATCAAAACCAACCTTGCACGCAAGTCATAATACCTCATATGAAGCTACTCAATGTCTTCAACCATCAAACAGAATGCTAATGCGTAAAACAATATGTCGGGTCATTACTCCAAATAACGATCTCAATGCCTAATATCTCAATAAGCTTAACCAAGGAAATAACATAAATACGAGAAATCAAAGAGTTTTACAATCTATCTAAGAATGGAATCCATAATACATGTAACATGACACAAATTAGGTTAATTCTACCTGCATGCTTATCCCATGGCCAATGCATATACACTTGTCACCTTGCATATAGGACGCCCCTCACATATAGATCGCGTGGCACATAGACTCAATTACACCCTAATTCCCTCAATCAAGTTTAACCAAGATACTTACTTCTTTCCGGAACAAGATCAACAATCCAATACGCCATTCCCTTTGGAACAAGCCTCCAAACTACCTGAATTTAGTCAAATATTGTTCAAACAAGTCAATACAATCTTTAGAAACTGCCATTGTACGAAAAAAGTTCAATCATTAACATATTTAGAAAAGTCAACAAAAAAGTCAAAATCCAGGCCCACCTAGTCAAAAATCTGAAATTAAGACCAAATCCCGACTATTCATTCATCCACGAGTCCAAATATGTGATTTGTTTCGAGATCCGAACTCAATTTGAGGTCTAAACCTCAATATTATAAAATTCCTAGTTTATACCCAAAGCCCCAATTTTAACGCTATAAAATCTTAGTTTTAATAATGAAATTCATGAAAAATTAATGAAAATTGAATGAAAACAAGCTAAAGTTACTAACCTATGAAGTTGGGAAAAAATTGCTCTCCAAAAATCACCTCTATGGAGTCTAGGTCTTAAAAATAATGTAAAATGAGCCACGTCCCGAAATCTCAATCTTTTACCCAACTGCAGATATCGCAATTGCGAACTATTATTTGCAATTGCGATGTTCGCAAAATCGAACCACCGATCGTAAAAGTGAACAGTATCTAAGCCTCTCAAATGTCGTAAATGTGAGTCGCATTTGCAAAGAACCAGCCCATCGCAAAAGCAAATTAAGTGTGAAGCTTCTTCTCAACTCCAGGTGTCGCAATTGCGACCAATTCCCCACAATTGCGAAGCCCGGCAAATCCGCAAAAGTGAGCAGATCTTCCAAAAGAGAAGCTTCCACCCCCTTTCCCAACATCGCAAATTCAAGCAAGTTCTCACATCCTCAGCAAATGCGAGATCGGCGGCCCAGCAACACTAGAAGTTCTTCATCTATCCCAAAATAATTTGCAACCTATCTGAAACATATCGAGCTCCTCCGGCTCCAATCCGAACACTCACACAAGTATAGTAACATCATACAAACTTGCTCACAAGCTCATATCATCAAATAACATCTAAAATCAAGAATCGTTCACCAAACCTCAAGATTTTCAAAGTTCGAACTCAAATTTCCAATTTTGACATAAAGCGCCAAACGACCTCAGGTCACCAAGACCCCAACCAAATATTTGTACAAGTCCAAAATTGTCATACGTATCTACCGGAATTGTCAAAACACCGATCCGAGGTCGTTTACCAAAAATATTGACCGTGGTCAGCAGTAGCCACTTTCAAAGTAAAAAATTATATTTTCTTTAAAGTTTCACATTTAGACTTTACGGAAATCAATACGGACCATGCACGCAAGTCATAAATTATCAAATATAGCTTTGAAAGGTCTCGAAACACAGAAAGGAAAACTAGTACTCAAAAGGACCTCTGGGGTTGTTACAGTGATATTTTATACAAATTCCACATCAAAACGGGGGAGAAGAGTAAAATAGTAAACAAGACAAATCCCCCGTCATAAAGGAAGAGAAGAGCAAAGTAATACTCCCTCTATTTCAATTTATGTGAACCCATTTGACTGGGCATGGAGTTTACGAAAAGAGAGAAGACTTTTAAACTTGTGGTGTAAAATGAGGCACATATATTTTGTGTGGTTATAAATCATTGCATAAAGGTAAATTGTTTACAAATAGGAAAAGGGATCATTCTTTTTGGCACGGACTAAAAATAAAATAGGTTCACATAAATTAAAATAGATGGAGTATAAGTTACGCTTATTTTGGTGTTGATAATGGTATACCAATGGACAAATCCGCGACGTTTAACGGGCCAAAGAAATAAATTCTTCTTGCCTGAAAGCCACATCTCTCCATTTCTCTCATTTTTTTCCAGAACAGGGCCAATTGTCACGACCCAAAAATTACTAATCGTGATGGCACCTAAGTCGATTCGCTAGGTAAGCCAACTAAAAAAAAATACAATCCAAAAGAGATTATAGTAAAATAGTAAGGAATTAGCTGAACATTTACAAATTTACCCAAGACCCGGTAGTACGAATCACGAGCTTCTAAGATTTGGAATTTCAAAACTGATACAAATAAATACACGTTCTGCTTGAAGGTTACATAAATAGATTAGCAATAACCTAAGCTACCATGGACAAGTGGCAATTATATCCAAACACACGAACATCTTTCGAATCAGCATCTAACATCACTAGCAGCTCCCCTCCAAAATCTGCACGTAGTGTGCAAAAGTGCAGTATCAGTACAACCGGCCCCATGTACGGGCAATAACATAGAACTAAATGGAAATCACGTGAGTAATAAATACAATTGGAAAGTAAGGGATATCAACATTAATTAACTAGCATATTGGAGGCCTAAGTACAAATATGAAAAATAAGAAGGAAACACATGATCTTTACAAGTTAACAAGTAAGGGCGTGAATGACTAGCATGACAAAATGCTTAAACTAGAGTGTGACGGAATAGGTATGACATGAATATAATTTTAAAAGCAGGAAATAGGCATGGCATAGGCATGTTGACATGGACAACACAACAACAATTGAGATAGAGGTCAAGTATGGGACAATAACAACATATCACACAAAATATATAATTTCGACAATAACAGCTCAAGGTAAAGGTGGAAATATATACACAAAAAACAGATATCACATCATAATGCATGTCCCTCATCCTCACCTCCACGGAAACACCCTTCGCGCCATGACCTCTCAATATTAAAAGCATAACAATATAAATGAGATTGCATGACATCATCCTTCGTGCTTTTACACTCACATGATATGGCACGGTATCACCCTTCGTGCTTTACGCTCTTCCCTCACATGATAATGCATATGAAATGGCACGAAATCACCCTTCATGCTTTACACTCTTCCTCACATGATAATGAATATAAAATGGTACGGCATCACCCTTCGTGCTTTACACTCTTCCTCACATGATAATGAATATAAAATGGCACGACATCACCCTTCGTGCTTTACACTCTTCCTCAAATGATAATGAATATAAAATGAAATGGTATCACCCTTCGTGATTTACACTCTTCCTCACGTGATATTGAATATAAAATGGCACGGCATCACCCTTCGTGATTTACACTCTTTCTTACCAAGCATATGGATATCAATAAAAGAGCAAGACATGACGTATAAATAATATCTAAGAGAGTGTCTAAACTAATATTCCAAACAAATTTTCAATCACTGATTTCCAAGCCAACAATGATACAATGAACCCTCAAGGAGCACATAATTCAAGTACTTCCACAAATCCCACAATTTATCAATGATGCAAGTATGGAATCTAGCATCTCAAAATATCGGCCGTAACAATGTATTAATGATTATGCATAGAGATGACCGACTTAGATACATCAATGTATTCTCATAGTTCCATAAAATTTGATCAAGTTATAATAGGCTAAGTCTCGATTCTAACATTTAATACTAGGTTCTTAATATCTAGAAGTCAAGTGAGGCATGAAGCAAGAGGTAACGAAATTCTACAAACACAGATGTAAAATAATCCACCCCCAAGCATGATAAACCCTGGCACATACATATACACTCTTCATCTCATATATGTATCACCTCCGCATGTAGCAAACAATGACAAATAAGAGGAAAAATTCCCTCAACAAAGTTAGGCAAAAGACTTACCTCGAACAAGTCAATTACAATACCGAGCAAGCCAAGCGATGCTCCAAAAGTGCCATCACGCGTCGTAGTGACCTCCGAACGTCTCAAAACTAGCCAAAAGCAACTCAAATACATCAAATACAGCTCGAGGAAACAATTCCAAATGATAAAGATCGAATCCTAAATCAAATCCCAAATTCGGCCAAAAATCACACTCTGGGCTCACGCCTCGTAACCCGATAATACTCACAAAATCCGACAACCCATTCAATTACGAGTCCAGCCATACTAGTTTCACTCAATTCCGACTCCAAATCAATGTTCAAAACTCAAAAATTCATATTATGAAACTTTAGGCCAAAACCCTCAATTTTCTCTTTAAAATTCATCAACCAAAAACTAAAATCGAAGATAGACTCATGGAATATAACCAAAACTGAGTATAGAACACTTACCCCAATTTATATGGTGAAAATATCCTAAAATATTATCCAATTTCGAGCTCCCCAACTCAAAATATGTTAAATGAATAAAACCCTCATTTTAACACTGTTCTGCCTTGTTTCTTTTGCCAAATAATCTCGAAACTCACTTTTGATGCCTCCAACGGATTCCCTGTGAAATTCTAGTCAATTTAGGCTCTTGAAACATTCCATTTGACCTTATATTGAAGGAGATATGCTCGTTTCAATATTTGAAAATAGTGAAAAATTTTAAATACGAAGTCAGTGACAATTTCGTAATTAATCTGAAAAATCTGGCAACCCAATTCTTAGTAAAATGACCATAAACTCCTCATACGATGTCCAAATTCGGCGATTCTTTTTTATGTGGTTCCATAATTACGATACGGATCTAATTTTTCAATAAAATCCGAAATTGGAGCTAATTTGCTTAATGCAGTACCATTTATGCTTGAAGAAACAACGTCGAAAAATTAAAAAAAAATGAGCGCAACACAACTTAAACCTATCCGAAACTCACCCGAACCCCTCGGGACCACGTCCAAACATACCAACAAGTCATATAATAGAAAACGGACTTACTCGATTCCTCAAAATACCGAGCGAAGTGCAGATACTCAAAACGACCTGTCGGGTCGTCACATCATCCACCACTTAAACACATGTTTTTCCTCGAACGTGCCACGAGTCTTTCCAAAGCTACCAAATCACGGTGTAACCTTATTAAGCATAAACCTGGGGGTGATCCCACGTCACCCTGATCCACATAAGCCTTTCAACACAACATAACTAGAGATCCTTATTTCAACCTTGGTCCTTAAACCTTAGAACTCAATCTCTATCATCCAGAATTCATTACAAGACCCGAATCCCACAACCACATACTGTATAAGTCTTAACAAGTTGTATTAAGTCAAAATCATAACACAAGATGTAATCACATGACATACCTCATTACTTCGACACTCACATTAGGAAATGCCGACCATCATTACTACCTAAAACAAATCTGGTGCCAGTAGCAAACCTCATACCGATTAGAACCTTGTTCAAAACCTTCATACCCTACCGATGATGAAAGAAACACGCATAACCGCTTAACCACTCATCTGATCAATAAGCCAAGAAACTCACTCGCCCGACCAGGGCCATTGTCCACATCCTCAACAAAATATAGTGTTATTCTTCCAAACCTTCCTCATCCCAATACAATAGCGCAAATCTCAGGTCTAGAAACCTCATCTCAGCCAATACGAGCAGCGGCACCGACAAGCATCAACAATAAACATATGGATCCACACACAACCCGGTTCCGTACACTACCAAGTAATAATTCAGACATGACAGATAATAGTAAGAAAACTAAATAAGAAAACTACTAAGCAAGTTAAGAAGACAGGGAAATTTTAGCATTTTACTATGAACTATATTCAACAAGGTGAAAGCAAAATATACAAGAAATAGAAATAATGAGCCACATTTCATCATTGTACCGTTGCGGTGTGCAACCCGATCCCATCATATCTATCCATATAGGGTACCCTTCGATCCATAATACTTGGGCTCACTGATCATATGTGCGTCAACATCAAGCACAAAAGAGTGTACAAAATATAACTGTGGTGAAAATCATTACGAACAAATAATACTTTGAAAGTCAAGCACAACTATGGTGTAATAAGCAAATCAACATCACAAGGGCCACCTCGCCCATAGTGCCATGAGGCCTAAAATGAATCATAATATGAGTGCAAAGAACCATGTAACCCTCACAACCCGTCATAGAATAAGAGAGAAACATACGACATAAACCAAGGCGCGAATAACATCCACTCCGCCCGATGATATATATGTGGCATCAACTGCGCAAGAGCAAGCAAATCCAATCTGATACAGAATACAGACCCTCACTGGGCTCAAAATAATCCCCAAACCAAATTTTGATCATCCTCAAACATGTAATAAACCTTCCAAAAGTCTAAATCAACCTTTCCATAACACCTACCATTAATCATCCAATGTTCTACACTACTTCACAACTCGCAATCAAGGAATAGTCCACCAACAAGAACATTCAGTTTCTGAGCCTCACGAATACCAGAATTTTCATACCCAATCTCAACACCGCTTCTCAAATAGCCGAAACGTAATTCATACTCCATCATCTCGCGGAAAAACACCCATAAGTCGAAACACAATGTGCCTTCCAACATGCGAACTCTACTTCGATGGGAATCCCATAGTGCTAACAAGACTTCAAACACCCAAAATTGTCCGAGACATCAAGAACTCGTATCCTTCCCTCCAAAACTAAACCGTAACCTTATACATTCAACCTTTCAACCCCACACGGTGCGTCACCTCTAACATGCTAACTCGCAACACTATGAAAGTCTCATAGTCAACTATGAACCATAAGCAAATTGAACACCTCATCACCTGAGAATCTTTCATTTAACTCAATCCAGAAGAACACCACCACACGCAATATAGCTTTTATACCTGTAGAAAACATCAACTCGATCGTGGTCATAACCATGATAAATTCTTCGAAACTCGGTAATACATAATCGAGTAATCAGAACCAATCGCCTCTAACTCAATCGAGTCACACAGACTGTCAACCCGAAAGTAACTCAATCCGATATGCCGTCCTGAGGGAACTTCCTGGGAACCCAAATCCATTTCTTGCATCACTCCAACATTGATATGTAGACCTTCTTTGACAAGGAAATGCCGAAGACCCGATTACCATTCGCTACCGTTTTCAAGCCTACCCGCAAACAAATTCAAAAATCCTTAAAGGCTACATAAGACCCGGAACTCTCCAGAACCTTCTTGATAACTACTCATCTTACTCTAATCTCCAATACACAACTAATACGCATCGAGCAACCCGTGCTTCACCAGCATATGACCATCCAAATAAATAACCAAGAAATATCTCGATCCGGAAACAGATACGGTCCATGACCCTACAATTCGATCATCATTAGAAGACTCCACCACTTAGATCGAAGCCATGGATCACCTCATCGGCACCCTAAAGTACCATATCTTCACATCATGCCCCAATCCCGCACGACTATTTAGCTGAATACTTCAAAAACTAATGCAATACTGGTAATAGAATGCCTAGAAGACTCTGCCAAGCGCTTACCCATCATAGAAATAGTCAAAAACTTCCCAAAATGCTCTGAAATCACGTATGCACTCCACCAAATGAAAACCTCACACGAGACACACGATCCAAACTCATCATGCAGGATATGGCCCACCAATTATACTCAAATCGACACCTTGCCATGAACCCACCTTAGTCACAATAGCGAAACCACCAGCCAATCTTCCCAAATCTGTGCTTACCAACCAGACCATGAACCCGCCTCATACCACAGATGAACGACTAGAAAATTTAACACTGCATCTGCTTCTGAGGCTAGACAACATATCGTAATCTATCTGCAGCATCACTGATCGTCGTCACATAACGAATACTGAGTGCACAACACCACATATGAGCGATTTGGAGGAGTCAAAGTCGTAGATTTCAAGCTGAAACAAGGCCGCACGATAAGGAAAGAAGAAACGGAAATTTTTTCCTAAATGCCCTGTAGCCTCCCGAAGATAGGTATGGACGTCATCATACCGATTCGCAGAACTCTACTAGAAACTTGCTCATGACTCAGAGAACCTACGGACCTAGTGCTCTGATACCACATTGTCACGATCAAAAAACCATTAGTCGTGATGGCACCTAAGTCGATCCGCTAGGTAAGACAACTACTAGAAAATACAATCCAAAAGAGATTATAGGAAAATAGTAAAGAATTAGTTGAACATTTACAAACTTACCCAATACCTGGTAGTACGAATCACGAGTTTCTATGATTTGGAATTTCAAAACTGATACAAATAAATACACATTCTGCTTGAAGGTTACATAAACAAATTAGCAATAACCTAAGCTACCATGGACAACTGGAACCTATATCCAGACCCACGAACATCTTCCGAATCAGCATCCAACGTCACCAGCAGCTCCGCTCCAAAATCTGCACGCAATGTGCAGAAGTGCAGTATCAGTACAACCGACCCCATGTACTGGTAAGTATTTTGTCTAACCTCGTCGAAGTAGTGACGAGACTTTTAGCTGAAAGATGCCATTTTTTGTAACTTGTACATTAGACTAACGGTATAGGTAGTTCAAAACATAATAGACAATAGTAACGTATACAACTCTATGAGACAGTCAACAATTACTAGCAGGAATTACAGTAGAAGATTTACAATCTTTCCTGGTATAAGAAGTGTATCAAAGATATCAAGTTACATGGCACAGTAACACCCCTCGTGCTTCTATCTCATCCTCACAATATAAATAAATTTATGTAACAAATCAATTAGCACGACAACACCCTTCGTGCGTTCAACTCATCCTTCCAAATGTACGTATAGCAGAACCAACCATATGACAGAAACATGATAACAGGAATTACAAAGTAGAAAATACGCGAGTAACAACAATAGACAAGGATATACATGTGGGCAACAGTAAAGAACTAAACACAAAGAACGTGAGTAATAACAACAATTGGAAAGTAAGGGATATCAACGTCAATTAACTAGCATATTGGAGGCCTAAGTACAAATATGACAAATAAGAAGGAAACACATGATCATTACAAGTTAACAAGTAAGGGTATGAATGACTAGCATGACGGAACGCTTAAAGTAGAGTGTGACGGAATAGGTATAACATGAGTATAATTTTAAAATAAGGAAATAGGCATGACATAGGCATGTTAAGCAAGTAAATGACATGGACAACGCAACAACAATTGAGATAGAGGTCAAGTACGGGACCATAACAACATATCACACAAAATATATAATTTCGACAATAACAGCTCAAGGTAAAGGCGGAAATGTATACACGGAAAACAGATATCACATCATAATGCATGTCCCTCATCCTCACTTGCACGAAAACACCCTTCGCTCCATGACCTCACAATATTAAAAGCATAACAATATAAATAAATGGCACGACATCACCCTTTGTGCCTTTACTCTCACATGATATGGCACGGTATCACCCTTCATGCTTTATGCTCTTCCCTTACATGATAATGTATATGAAATGGCACGACATCGCCCTTCGTGCTTTAAACCCTTCCTCACATGATAATGAATATAAAATGGCACGACATTGCCCTTCGTGCTTTACACTCTTCCTCACATGATAATGAATATAAAATGGCACGGCATCACCCTTCGTGCTTTACACTCTTCCTTACCAAGCATATGAATATCAATAAAATAGCAAGACAGGAAGTATAAATAACATCTAAGAGAGTTTCCAAATGAATATTCCAAACAAATTCTTAATCACTAATTTTCAAGCCAACAATGATTCAATGGACCCTCAAGGAACACATAATTCAAGTACTTCCACAAATTCCACAATTTTACAACAATACAAGTATAGAATCTAGCATCTCAAAATATCGGTCGTAACAATGTATTCATGATTATGCATAGAGATGACCGAATTAGACACATCAATATATTCTCAGAGTTTCATAAAATTTGGTCAAGTTATAATAGGCTAATTCTCGATTCTAACATTTAATACTAGGTTCTTAATATCTAGAAGTCAAGTGAGGCATGAAGCAAGAGGTAACGAAATTCTACAAACACAAATGTAACATAATCCACCTCCTAAGCATGATTAACCCTGACACATGAATATACGCTCGTCACCTCATGTATATATCACCACCACAATTATCTAACAATGACAAATAAGAGGAAAAAATCCACAAAGAAAGTTAGGCAAAACACTTACCTCGAACAAGTCAATTACAATACCGAGCAAGCCAAACGATGCTCCAAAAATTCCATCACGCGCGTAGTGACCTCCGAACGTCTCAGAACTAGACAAAAGCAACTCAAATACATCAAATAAAGTCCAAAAAAACAATTCCAAATGATAAAGATCGAATCCTATATCAAATCCCAAATCCGGCCAAAAATCACACTCTGGGCCCACGCCTCGGAACCCGACAAAACTCTTAAAATACGTCAACCCATTCAATTACGAGTTTAACCATACTAGTTTCACTCAATTCCGACTCTAAATCGATGTTCAAAACTCAAAAATTCATATTATGAAACTTTAGGCCAAAATCCCCAATTTCCTCTTTAAAATTCATCAACAAAAAGCTAAAAATCGAAGATAGATTCATGGAATGTAACGAAAACTGAGTATAGAATACTTACCCAATTCATGTGGTGAAAATCGCCTAAATTTTTTTTCAATTCCGAGCTCCTCAATTCAAAATATGTTAAATGAATAAAATCGTCGTTTTAACACTGTTCTGCCTCGTTTCTTGTGCCCAATATTCTCATAACTCTCTTTTGATGCCTCCAATGGATTCTTTATGAAATTATAGTCAAGTTAGGCTTTTGAATCACTCCATTTGACCTTATATTGAAGATATGTTGGTTTCAATATTTGAAAATAGTGCAGATTTTTAAATACGAAGCAAGTGGCAATTTCGTAATTAATCTGACAATTCTGTCAACACAATTCTTAGTAAAATGACCATAAATTCCCCATACGATGTCCAAATTAGGCGATTTTTTTTTCTATGGCTCCATAATTACGATACAGATCTAATTTTTCTATAAAAGCATAAATTGGAGCTAATTTGCTTAATGTAGTACCATTTATGCCTGAAGAAACAACGTCGAAAAATAAAAAAACGAGCGCAACACAACCCAAACATATCCGAAACTCACCCGATCCCCTCGGGATCATGTCCAAACATACCATCAAGTCCTATAACATAACACGGACTTACTCGATCCCTCAACATACCGAGCGAAGTGTAGATACTCAAAACGATCTG
This sequence comes from Nicotiana paniculata, assembly GCA_005239505.1. Lineage (NCBI taxonomy): Eukaryota > Viridiplantae > Streptophyta > Magnoliopsida > Solanales > Solanaceae > Nicotiana > Nicotiana paniculata. Next base: position 4,526 of record ML306891.1, on the reverse strand, counting down.
TCGGGTCGTCACACAAATATACCAATGTACTATCAAAAATAGTTTAACTATACCTTTTGTTTGAGTATTCATTCAATTATGCCCCTCTTGTTGTACTAAAATCGGAAGAGCATAATTGAACAGAATACTCAAATGAAGGGTATATTTAAACTATTTCGCATAGTACATCGATATATTTGCCCTTTTTCCTATTTTTTGTTTCTTAAATATTGAATATATGTATAGGAACTTTAGATTTCAATTTGTCTTTGAGTGTTAGGAGGGGAAGTTCTTCCATAAAATGCAGCTAGATTTCTTTTAGGATATTTTTCCAGCTCTACACTGCATCTTTATAATTTATTTAGCTGAACAATGAAGAATATACGATAAATAAAATTAGATTGCCCCAATTAAAGAATTACTTTTCATGCATTGAACGGATACTCAAATGGAGGTATATCTAATTTCGACAGTACAAAGATATAGTTTGCCTTTCTTTTAGAAGTTATTGTATTAAACATATGTATCGGAACTGTTGAGTTCAATTTGTCTTCGAGTGTTAGGAGGGGAAGTTCAAAGTTAAAATGCAGCTAGATTTCTTTTAGGATATTGTTCAGGTCCACATTGAGTCTTTATAATTTACGTAGCTAAACACCGACGAATGTATGATAAATAAAATTAGTTTGCCTCAAATAGAGAATTACTGTTAATGCATTTTTTTTAGAAAGGATGTGGGGCTAGTTAATAGTAGTGAATTCTGCAAGTTGATGTACAGACCTAAAGCTTGTCTTTAGAGCCCATTTGACTTAGCTGATTTAGAGTAACTGATAAATATTAGGGGTTAAAAAGCACTTTTAAGTGTTGAAACTGATTTAAAAAATAAGTAGTTACGTGTTTGAATAAAAGTGCTGAAATTAATAATAAGCAGCTGAAACTGTTTTATTAAAAAGTGCTGATAAGTCTTTTTATGTTAAAATGACTTAAATGACCTTATAACAATTTACACTACTAAAAACGTTATTTTCTTCAAAATTTTAAATTCTATATAGGTTTTACCTATTTGTTGTATTGGTAAAAATAAGTATTACACGTGGAATTGTTTATGTGGCTGACATGGCAAGACACGTGGATCACTAAGAAAGTGACAGCTGGAGAGTTGCATTGAAAGATGCACGAATTGTAATAGGTACGAGCAAATCATTCTCGAGATGAAAGAGGTACGGACGCTCGAGCCTGAATTGCTAAGTGAAGAGACACCGCCAGGATGAATTAAGACAGTAAAAAAGGAAGATTCACAAATCTTTAATTAATGAGGAAGAAGGATCAGGAATATTATAGAATCTTCATGAACAGTTAAGATTGTCAATTAGTTTCATTAATGTCATTAATGCTCATAATGATTCAATCATAAAAGGGAAGAAACGTTGTACTTGTAAATTCCTATATAAGGGAAGGGAATTTCACTTGTAAGGACACGTTCTGATTATTATTGGAATACAATTACTTTCTTTTGCTTGATTACTTTGCTATTTCTTATACTAATTTTCTTTCTTATAATCGAGAGAATACAAAATTTCTTGGTTATCAGTAGCCCGAGTACTTTTAAACGTAGGCTTTGACTGAGAATCTATTTCTTCGGCTAAACAAATTGGTTTCGTTATCGGGAATCTGATAATCTTCTTACTTTCCAAATCTTTCTCTCTCACAACTAAGTCATGTCGACTGTCAATGACAACAACCAGTAGGTGGAAGGAACTCTAGTTCCATTACCTCAGGGAACACCAGACACTTCACGAGAAGGGTCACCTGAAAGATCTACTACTCACAATAATGAACAACATGAAGATGAACAAACTGTTGAGCAGGATGCTATGAAACAGTTGATCGCTGAACACGTGAATAATTATCTCCAATCTTTCGTGAGGGGACTATCAGCTGTGCCACCAACTCCTACCCCAAATAATACTGCAACTGTTGAAATCCCACGTTCAGGATTAGCTAATTCAGGAAGCGGGGGAACTCCCAATGAGTCATGTGATGGGAGATTAAGTATGCCTAATGGTTCATATTTACAAACTTTATTACTAACTTTGCAGAAATAGGGGAAAGAACAAAACGACCGTATCGAGAAAATACCTGACGTACCACTTGTGATTAAGGGAGTGGATATCGACAAATATTTGCAACAACCCTGGAAACCAAGCGCGGCTCCATTTCCCATTCCTAAGAAGTTCAAAATGCCTGACATCCCAAAATATGATGGAACGACTGATCCACGTGACCATGTCACTGCATTCAATACATGAGTAAAAGGCAATGATTTAACCAAGTAGGATATCGAATCAGTGTTGGTCAAAAAGTTTGGAGGAATACTCACGAAAGGGGTATTAACCTGGTATTCTCTTTTACCTGAAAATTCTATTGACTCTTTTGCTGAGCTTACAGATTTACTTATAAAAGCACACTCGGGAACTCAAAAAGTTGAAAAATGAATGGAGGATATCTTTAAAGTAAAGAAAGGAGATACATAATTGCTCGGAGAATTTGTAGATAGATTCCAGCGTGAAAGGATGATGCTACCAAGAGTACCTGATAACTGGGCAGCCATGGCATTTGCAAGCAATCTAAATGAAAAAATATTAGAAGCCACAAGGAGGCTCAAATAAAGCTTACGAGAATTCCCTGCCACAATATAGAATGATATCTATAATAGGTATAGTACTAAACCGAGGATCGAAGAAGACATCATTGCTCAATCAAATATCGACGAAAATACAGGCTCGAGGCGGTTAAAATCTAAGAAAAGGTACGATAAAAATAGGTACGAGCCTTATATGGGACCCTCAGGCAAGATTCACGTTCAAAACCAGAAAATGCATGATCCGATCATAGATTTACGAACAGAGATTCAGGTTCATCATCATCGAGTTTCAGAAAAGATCGAAGTGAGTGTAATAGGGATACCAACACAAATGCAAAGATTGGTGATTACTGTTTTAATATCAGTACTTCTAAGTTGGTTGCTGTTTTAAGGAGCATGGTAGATAAGGTACGATGGCCAAAGGAAATGAGATCAAACCCAAACAGAAGAAATCCAAATTTTTGGTGTGAGTTTCACAACGACCATGGCCATAAAACATCATATTGCAGACTTTTATAAGGTGAAGTGGAACATTTGTTGAAGCAAGGGTACTTGATAGATCTGTTTAGTGAGAAAGGAAAACAATCTTACATGCAAAATAGACAAGAGCCTCCAAAACCTCCATCTACGAAGATTACAATGAACGTGATAAGGGGAGGAGAAGAAGTCAATGGTGTAACATACACAACTACGAAAAGGACATCAAAGTTCACGGTAACTCACGGGAAGCAAGTTCGTCAAACTTTGGAAGAAGACAACATAACATTTGATGATGCAGATGCGGACGACTTGATGATTCCCCACAATGCACTGGTAATATCTTTACTTATATATGATACTAATGTAAAAAGAGTTTTGATTGATCCAGGTAGCTCCATGAATATTATTTTATTACGAGTGGTGGAACGAAATTCTAATTGGCGACCGAATAATTCTAAAAGCACGTTCCTTATCTGGGTTTGATAATTCAACCGCTATGACGAAGGGTGAGATAAATCTAAATACATTCGCGGAAGGAGTCATCAAAGAAACAAAATTTCAAGTGATAGACACGTACATGGCCTACAATGTGATTCTTGGGAGGCCAAGGATTTATGATATGGATGATGTGCCGCCTACATTACATCAAATTATTAAATTCACTTCGAAATGGAGAATTCAACAGATTCGAGGGGAACAACAAACTTCAAATAATATCAACTCAGTGGTGTAGCCAAGCCAGAAAGATACAGGTGCAATGAGGAAAATACGGTAAATCAAATATTAACTGAAAATGTATCAAAATAGACCGATGTGGATTCGTGACCGGATGTAATTCAAGAACCAGAGGAGAATTAAAACATCAAAACAACAATTGAAGAACTCGAAGCTATTGTAATATTTGAACAACGGCTAGATCAAAAAGTTCATATTGGAGCAAAGCTAGCCCAGAAATGAGAGGTAAGTTGATTGAATTTTTAAAAGCTAACGCAGATTTTTTTGCATGGTCACATTCAGATATGACAGGTATACCTCCGGAGGTGATGACCCATAAATTAAATGAAGATCCATCATATATACCTGTCAAGCAAAAGAAGAGGAAGCAACGATCATTCAAAAATCAAGTGATCAATGATGAGGTACAAAAACTCTTAAAGATCGGTTCAATACGCGAGGTAAAATATCCTAATTGGTTATCTAATACTGTGGTAGTTCCAAAAAAGAACGGTAAATGACAAGTTTGTGTAGATTACACTATCTTAAATAAAGCATGTCCAAAAGATTCATTCCCTTTACCACATATAGATCAATTGATTGATTCTATCGCAGGTCATGAGAAATTAAGCTTTTTAGATGCATATTCTGGTAGGGGTGTGCATTCGAATCGGTTTATCGATAAATCGAATCGATTATTTGTTATCGATTT
>MDKI01219560.1:0-50761 GCA_005239505.1 Nicotiana paniculata | reverse complement strand
ATATATATATATATATATATATATATATATATATATATATATATATATATATATATAGTTAATTAGTTAGCTAACTAATTAACTAACTAATGGAACTCAAATTACCAGTAATTAAAAAAGTGAAAAGACTATTCTGTCCTTACTATTTATACTTATGTTACCCCTTTCTCAACAATCGGAAACTAAAATATATATGAAATATCAAAGTGAAGATGAACTAGAAAGGAACTGGTGTTGTTCTCTCCCATCGATTTGTTATGTTTATATCTAAATTGGCAAATCTTGATTTGTAGATGATCAAAGCAGGGTTGAACTAAATTTTATCAACTATGCGTCAATTCCAAATCAAGTAGAAATTGACCATATGAACAATTTATATTTATTCTGCTCTAATTTATTTTAATACTAAAAAGTTGTCTTTTAAGATCGTTAAGGGTTTTTAAATCTTACTCTATCTCTACATGGAAAACAAGTTTAATTTCAACGATTTTATATTGCCTATATTGATCATTTGTTTCAACTCTGTTATATTCTTAAGTTTGCATTGATTGCGAGAGGTTTCAGAGCTTTTTCAGACAACTTTCCTTCAATATTAGATCTACTTCATCTTCATTTAACACATTCAATATTTATCATATTGTCACACTTACGGACCGATGCATCTGAGTTTAGATAGTACATGAACAAATTATTTTCCTATGTGTGGCCTATTGCATTTTTATCAAGTATAATCATTTCAAATCTTATCTAATCTTATATAACGGCCCATTCATCGTAATATCTATATTTCTATGACGTTCATTTTGTGAATCTGTTGTGCCTCTAATGGTCACTCTTACAATAGTATTGACGTTTTTGTAACGAAGCTATCAACTATATATTAGGTGGATTTCTACCTCATAACATTCCAACTCCTCATTTTTTATTTTTTATCCTATTTTAATTCTCTGTGTTACATATTTATCTATTATACTATCTCCTAAAAAGTGAGCTAAAATACTTGATTTGTCTGCATTTAGGCGCCATAATTCAATCCAATCTCACTCCGTTTTCATTATTCTTATGGGAGTTGAACTTGTAGTCAATATATTGTATCTTGACTCTATGATCCTAAAGTTCTTATTGTCTAAATTGATGCTCTTGTTTTCTAATTTTTGGCTGGTTCCTTTGCTACTTAAACTTAAAATAATGACAAATAAAATCAAACTTGAACGAGGAGAGTAAAAGATTAAAATCAATCTAGGCTGCAAAATTAGATAGGTCTTGATTTTGCACTTGCTAAAAAGATATCCCACTCGATCGGTATGACAGTTCAAGGTGTCAAACTACTATTTTCTTCAAAGAGTATTTTTGTGCATCGATAATATTTAATATTTTTTTACAGCATCAAGTTAAGATAATTTACAACATTGAGTAACTCTCTGTAATAAACCTAATTACGTAATATAAAATTTAAGCAGATAACTTGTTATAATAATAGTTAAAATACAACAATAATGTAAAAATCAATTATATAGTTGGTGTGTATAAGTTAAATCATTTTCTGAAAAAAGGAAACAAATGGCTAGCTTATGGCTTTTAGCATCGGAAAGAGTCATATAAACATCAGAAATAAAGAGGCAAACAAGAGAACGGAGATAAGGATATAATCAAGCTGAGTAAGCACTAATTAATAAGCATCGTTTCTTCACAGGCCAAAACGGAGATAAGTTTGCTTACCATGAAATGAAAAATAATGAGAGAAGGATTTAATTTATGCATACAAAATAATGTTAATGTTACTAATTCTTCATTTTATGGACGATTAATTATATTATTTTTCAGTTAACTTGCTAGTATAAAAATATTTTTCCACTGTAAGTGCATAAAAATTAAAATATATTGAGAAGGAATTAACAAGTTGTGCTGAGATGATGTAGAGCAATATATTCCAAGAATATAATTCCAATTAGCAAACTGCGTTAAGGTGCATTAGTCCAAAGGACTATCTTCCAATATGACACGTACAAATTCTAATAAAGAATGACGATCTCATGTCGTTATCATCTTATATTCTTATGGTAAAAAAGTTTTTTAATTAGCAAATAAAATTTCTAAAGATAAGACTTTTTTTTTCTTCTTAAAGAAACTCCAACAGGATCTTCAGAAGATTTGCAGAATAAAACACAAACACAAGTTGCTCCTTAAGTTTGATCAAGTTGTAGGGAATCCATAGGATCTGCATGGAGTTTAGAACGAATAAGATGCTGCTCGGGTTAATACACAGAGAATAACAGCATAGTAATAAAGATAAGATGTCAAATTAAGACTATGAGGTCACTTCTATCTATCATCATCCAGAAAAATTAGGACGAATAACATGAAAAATTATGGCAAATTACATATTTTGCTACAGGTAAAGTAAACTTACAATATAAAAATTATTTACATTATCTGTATATGTGAATTAAATCCTACTTTCATTTACTACAGGTTGCCTTTGAATCAACTTTTCTAAAACAAAATTGTAGAACTTTGTTAGAATTTTTTAGTACGTAGAAATATTTTATGTAAAAGAATCTTTAAGAATGTGGATCGTGGTCTCAATTAAGATGTCTTTTTCTTTGAGAATTTTTTTTTCCTTTCTTAGTGCCTAAAAAGTTCCTAAGAGTACATATATTTGGAATAAAGTTGAGTATATGTTCCTTTTCAGCTAGTAGAATATCAAAGTATTAACATACAGTTTTGAGGAAAAACTAAATATAGAAAGTATTAACGACTAATCTAAGGATAAATAGAGTAGAGATTTTGATACCTGTCATGTCAATATGTTAGCGCTGAACTGCTTGTTTTAGTTTCTAATAGGTTAGTTAATGTTCTTTCTTGGTAATTAAATACTCTTATTAACCACCAATGAAACATTACAAAACTAGAGGCAGAGTTAGGATTTCAAGCGTATCAGTTCAAAATTCTAATCGTTTTAAGTTACTGTACTCTAAATTAATAATTTATATATATTTAATGAAATTTTTAAGACAAATTCAGTGTTCGCAAGAAATTTGGCCAAACCCCCTTTTGCCACTCTAGCTCTCCCACCGAGTATAACTAGACACAGGTCACACAACTAAGTACTGCCAAATCTATCACTGCACAACCAAATAGATCATTATAGCAACTACCTCGATGTATTAGAGGTAGGGGTGTTCAAACCGAACCGGAAAACCGCATCAAATCGAAAAATCAAAACAAACCGATTAAAAAACCCGACTAGGTTTGGTGTTGAGTAAAAAAACCCGAACCAAACCGACATATAAATATATAATTTTTATATATAGTTTTAAGACTTTATATTGAATTTTCTTTTAAAATATTGAATATTTGGGATCCTCTCATGTGTTAACCTTGAAATCGTACGTTAAAGAAAATTATTGTTAGACGACTAAGAAAATAACTATCATGTATTACTTAAAAAATTCTCCCATTAAAATATTTTAATAGTTCATACGTTTGTCAATTTTTTTAATATTTACTAAACATATATTCACTTATCAAAACTTTATCTATAACTTTAACAAAGTAAGATTAGAATAATTTTTATGTAACAAAAAAAATCCGAAAACCCGAAAAACCCGACAAATCGAACTAATCCAAATCGATATAGTTAGTTTGGTTTAGTTTGGTTTTGATAAAAACCGAACCAACCCGATCCATGTACACCCCTAATTAGAGGCACACTTTCTAGGAAGAGTTTCCTCGATGCCTTTAGGGGTAGTTTGGTAGGATACATAAGAATAGTGTTGAATAACATTTATTAATAATATATGGCGGGAGTATTTCTTATAGACGGTTTGGTTTGGTGTATTAAAGGTTCTGAAAGGGCAGTTCTGTCTTTATACATACTTATTCATGTATTAAAAATCATAGTATTACTAAACCATGATTTTCTATGTATAAGAATAGTATTGAATAGGGTATATAATTAATATTATACATAAGTTGAAAAATATTATCAAACAATAGATTAATAATACCAAAGCTAACATACATATATTAATTTCCTTATATATCCTACCAAATGACCCCTTAATGTTCTAGTAGGGCTTTCAGTTGCCCCATACCCAAGTGCTAATTGATAATGGGCTAATGGCTGCATCACTTCTTAAGTACAACTTTTTTTCTATGAAAACCAAAGAGACTGATGTTACTTTTGGGTATAAACAGAGGCCATCAAGGATATATATACAAAAAATATTAAGTCTTAAAGCAAATAAGATATGCAAAATGCAATTCTTACATTTTTTTTAATTTCTTAAATTTAGATTTTGTGTCTAGTCAAATTAATAAAATGGAAGAAGGTTTATTAATAATCTCTCTCTCTCTATTTTTTACGAACTTAGTTAGTAGGGCCATAATAAATTGGATAAAGACAAGTAACAACCTTTTATTTCAGTCTTCATCTTTCGTTATAAATAAGAAGGTTGGCCCCTACCCCCACCATTACTCTGTCGACCTGAAAGTATAATATCAGTATCAGGCCGTCTCCAACAATCATATATAGTAGTATGTATATACCAGCAGCAACATCATATCCTTTTAAATAAAGAAGAAGAAGAAGAAAAACACACGTCTATATATAGATGGAGCAGATTATGAAATCCCAAATTCTAAAGCTTTTACTTATTGCTACCCTTGTACTCATAACTCCTCTATTATCCTCATCTATAAGAACTCCTTATCTCTATTTCATAGTTAACCTTCTCATCATCTCCTTAGGTGCTGAAGCTGGCCTCATTTCATCCAAATCCCCACATGATCACGACAACAAATCTTCATCTCCTGATATTATTACTATTCAACGACAACAACAACAACAAATCATTTCCCCTAGCGTTACAAATGTATGTGCTTCTGAGAAAATAGTTGGAGTTACAAAAGTACTGGAGAATGATGCGATGAAATTACTAAAATGTCCTTCAACACCAAGCTTGTTTTTCATTGGGAGTTACGAGATTAGTGAAGCAAAAGATCATCACGAGGAAGAATTGTTAGAAGATGAGGAGATAAGTGAGCAAGAGTTGTTTAATAAAGCTGAAACATTTATCGGGAATTTCTACATGCAGTTGAAAATGCAACGAGAAGAATCTTGGCAGAGACTTCATGATTTCTCTCAAAAAGCCTTTTAATTTATTAAGTATATTCGTTGGTTCTTATATAGTTTTACACCATATACTATTACAAGTGATTTTTCTTCTTTTTCTTTTTGTGGGTATGTATTAGGTGTTGAATTATTGAAGGGAGTGAGATTTAGTTTTGGGAAGTACCTAGCAATATTGTACATCTGTATAAAAGATGAAGGGAGATTACTTGTACTTAATGTTGTTTATTATATTTATATAATTTCTATTGGAGGAGTACCTGCTAGCTATTGTATTGTTTAAATTTTCAGAGTTATATTGCGCGGTTTTTCATTGCACTTGTACATTATCATACAGAAATATTTTATTTCCTTTTTCTTTTTCCTATTTTCGAGGACTCATGCCTACCAATTCTGACCCAACAAACAGCAGTAAAACTAACGAATTTTCACTTAATTTTTTACATCTACACTTTGAATTATCTTTCTTTCTTGGAATGGTAAGTCGGACATTGCCACTAATTTTCATCTTCGTATATTGACAGATAAATAATACTCCTACCCTTTATAAAATTAATGTCGTTCTTTCTTTTTGAGAAATTGAAATCTCCTTACTAAATAGTGGAAGCCAGAACGTTACTGAAATGGAAACTGTGTCGAGCCAAGAACCCCAAAAATATCTGTCACGTTGGTCCAAATTTTCCAACTGTAATAGAAGAAAGTTGTTTAAATTTCAAAAAATAGCTAAACCAAAGAGTACTTCTTCTCAACAAATAAGCATATTTTAGGACGTCGTTCTCCTTTTCTTTTTAAGAAAAAAAAAATCTCCTATATATTACACGGGGAGACTGGAGAAGAGGAATAAACATATATCGACATACACTATTGACCTAAAGCAACTTTTGAACCCTCTTTATTACAATAGTTGACTTTTTCTTCATGTAAAACGGATTCAACAACTCACATATTATCAAAAATATCATTTTTACCTTATTTGCATAGTGTAATTTTTGATATAGGAGATTCGATTGAACCCCTCCCCTCTACTTAATTTCGCCCTGCCTATTATGTGAGAAGTTTTCAGCATTACTATTCCTTATGTTTTAAAAAGAATGAGCCTATTACAATTGGGAAATCAACCTAGGTTTTTTTGGCTATTTCTTTTTTGCAAGTAGCTTTTACATATTTTAAATTATTAACTGTGACTTATATTATTTTTTATGTAATTTTTAAATATGTAAATTTATTTCAAAAATCTTAAAGAATTTATATAAAAATTCACACGGAAATTAGTTAATTTGACCTTGTACTCCGAAAAGATTCAAATAAATTAAAATAGAAGAAGTAATAAACTATAAGCCTTGATAAAATTTCATTCCATCATAAGCAATTTCTTGATTTCTTAAGGGAGATATCGTTAACCCTTTGGTATCCACAAATAAATATACTCGATCATGACAACTCATGCAGTACAGATTATACAGTATCCTTTTCAAAAAACAAAAAGGCCTTAGATTTTCTCGAACAGGAGACAAGGAAACATGCCAAAAAGGAAAACACTAAGAAAATATTAAAATAAAAGGTGAAAAAGAAAATAGTTCAATTCTAATTGGACAAGTGTTGATAAGGTCGGTGGAGAGGCAATATTCCCTCTCTTTTTTGTCTCATTTTCTCGTTTCGGGTAAAAGGTAGAGCAGTACCTTCTTGCTTTAATGTACAATCATATCTTTCTATAATATCATTTCAATATAATAAAAGTTAAATTTTTTTGAAATTAATATTTATATTATATTATAATATATATTTTCTATAATAACATTTTACAATAACAACTAAAAATATTCGGAATAAATAAAACTATTATAGAGAAGTTCTATTGAATTAATTGTTACAGGAAATGTGGAGATCTAAAAGGGAGAACCCCACTTTTTGTATCTTTGTTTTGGACTCTCGGCACATTGGCAAGGTTAAAAACTCATTCGCGCCGAGTGTTCACATAAGATTATAGTATTAATTTATTATGATTAAGTTATAAATTAAGATGAAAATATATATTAATTAATTATAATTTAATGATAAGAGTATATAATATAACATGTGTAGTGCATTAATCGGATTTGTATAATTATCGAGTGCAGAAAATTTTTTACTCGTCAATGCCGTGGTGCTTAAGAATTCCGATGGAATCTCTCAATGCCACAATAAAAACCCACTTGCTATGGTGTTTTTATGGTCCCCTTCTTGCTTTTTTATGCAATTGCGCTACCCCCAAAGTTTTAACCCTTAAAATTAGAAATGACCCCAAATAAATTATTAATTTAGCTAGTGAAAATATTGATATAATAACATATCAATTTTCACTATATTGTTAATTGAACATTAACTTATTTCTCTCTCTTTTGTTTTTTATCCTATTAACATCACGCTTGACGATGTCTTCTTTTTGTGTTTTCCTTTTATCTTTCCCCCTAACCCCCTCCTCTGCATCATTGATTTACAAGCAATTCCCATGTCCTGATCCATATTCTTTTGTCTTTCACTTTATCTGCTTGAGATTAGTCATAATATGACCATCTTGATTAGAGTTAAGACAGATCAGTATAATCAATAATCTTACTATTTAAGTATTTTTTGAGCCAAAAGCAAACCAAAAATAAGTCTACGGGATATTTAATTAGTAATTTAGGCTTTTCGAAGCCATCATGTAGTCATGCTAATTTCAATCGTGATAAATTATATCCAATTGTTCTCCACTTTTTGACATTCCATTTTTTTTTTTGTTAAACTGCAAAATATTTATTGAACCAAGTAACTCAATATGTATAAGATGACTCGCCTGGACTACGGAGTTATTCCTCAATTACAATTAAGACTGCTATTTCCACTAGGTATTCACTAATTTCAACTAAAACTATACAGTTAGCTGTTCTAATTGTTTCTTCACGTGTGGATCTTCTGCCGTTTCATATGTAGCTATAGTATGATTTCTCTGATGAGTTACTTGCTTTCCATTTTCTAGCTGGTAAACCTGCACCTATTTCTTTCTGTCCAGATATGGTAGAGTATTGCTGCAATACCTGCCTTTGGTATGCAATTGTTAACTTTCCTAGAGTGCCATATTACCTCCTTATCCCAGTTACCAATCTGTCTTCTTATTCCTACCTATCTTGATAGAATCCTCCACATGTTGTTTGATTAAGGGCAGGAGATGAACAGATGTTGAAGATCTTCAGTAGAGTCGGTTTCACACAGTACACAACCCTGAGTGACTTGCACCCCTATCTCCTTAGTCTGTCTACTGTGGATAGCCTTTTCTGGACAGCTAAGCGTAATATGAATTAGTGTCTAGGTAGTAAGCCTTTAACCAGCACTAAACTTTTCCATGCAACTATTTCTTATTGAGGCATAAGAGATTTGTAGGCTTTCTTATGCTGCATCTGCATTTATCAACCATACTTTTTAGCATTGTGGTAGGATCTCCTACTTCAGCTAGCCATTGTCTTACTTCAAAAATCTTTTTGACCAGCCAACTAGCTTGTTGTGGTGTCTCCGTTTGCATGAGGTCTTGTGCCTTTATGTATATACCATGTATCCATTGAATCCAGAGTCTGTTCTCTTTCAATGTTACTGCGCATAGTAGTTTGCATAAAGTAACTTTATTCCATTTGAAGATGTCAATAATGTTGAGTCCCCTAGCAGATCTAGGCAGGCATAGTTTATCCTATGTAATGACAAGTAGAGATTTTGATCACTTATTTGCTCTCTTTTATTTGTGTTTCAGCTCGAAAATGCTTAAAGATATTACCGAGAACTAATGAAATGAGCTTTCTTGTAGGAATATTAAGAAACGAGCCAAAGAAGTGAAAATCAACTCAAAAAGGAGTCAAAATTGGAAAAAGGACCAAAACATGGCAAAGTGCTTATAGAGAGGACCACACAATATTGTGTGCGACCGCAAACAATGAAGGAACCATGTCAAAATTAGCTTCAGAGTATACAGACCGCATAATTTTGGTGAGGCCGCAGAAGAGAGGTTTAGAGACTTGGAAATTTTGAGCAATTGAAGCTGTGCGGACCGCACAATTATTGTGCGGCCGCAGAAGCTAGTGTGTGGCCGCATTCACTAATATGCGAACCATAGAGTAAGAGATTCAGATAACCTTGAAGTGAAGATGTTCGGACCGCACGATTATTGTGCGGCCCCAAAAGCCAGTGTGCGGCCGCACTCACAAATGTGCGGTCCGCAGAAGCAGGTCCAAATCCCAACCCAAGTCAAGTATGCGCCGCACTCAGAAATGTGCGGTCCGTTCAACTAAATAAAGTGCGGCCGCATCCTAGTTTTGTATGACCGTAGAAGGCCCAGTTGACCAAGCAAGCTCAAAGTGCGAACTACACTCAGAATTATGTGGCCGCACAACCTCTGCAGGGGCATTTTTGTCAGATATTTTCAACTTAGTATAAATAGGACTTTTTGTCATTTTTAGGTTAAGTTTTGTTTTAGAGGGGAACCTGAGCCGTTTTTCTTTAATGCTTTAAGTAATTTTGTACTAGATTTGTCTCCAAACATTAGATTTTCTTCCCATAATTAATTATTATGGATTCTATCTTTATTTCTTCTTTAATTTCTGAATTTTTCATGAGAAACTAAATTTCTAGTTAGGGTTGTGACCCATCCCTAGTGTGAGTATTTGATGGGTGTTTGAATTAGGGCTTGTTTGTGATTAGGTTAGTGATATTTAGCCTAGTTCTGTCTTGAACTCAAGAATTAATGGTTGCAAATATTGATTCATGCCTAATTGACTTAGTCTCTACTTGAGAAAGAGAGACTAAGTCTAGGAAAACTTGGCTAACAAGAAATTGGGGTGAACTCAAAAAATTGATAGCCCCAATTAAAAGGTTGAATCTAGAGATAGTAAAACCTGACTTGAGCATTTATCACTTGTTTTGTACAATACCTATTTGGACTTGAAAAATTCAAATTGGGCAAAATCACTCAAACTACCGAGAGGTATAGAGTGAGTATTCGAGTGTGATTGTTATATTACAGCCCCGACCAATCAAACTTGCCCTAGAGTTTAAAACCCATTAGATAACCACCTAGGTGGAAGTTACGACCCTAGATCCTTTTATCATTTCAAAAACAACAAAACCAAAAATATTGTCTCTTAGTTTTATACTTGCAAACAATAGAACAAATTAGAAATAGAACAACAACCAAAGAAGAAGGAAGAATAATCTCGGACAAATCATACAATCAAACTAGATATACACCTAATCCCTATTCTAATTCCCAGTGGATTTGATCCTGACCTTATTTGGGTTTATTATTGCATCGACCGTCTCACTACCTAATTGTGGTGTGGGTTTGGCCGAGATCAATTTTTGGCGCCGTTGCCGGGGAGTTAAATGGATTTAGCTATATATCTAGGTTTTTGTGTGCTTTGTATTTCTTTCTTTCCTAGTCACTAATTTTGTGTTTGAATTTCCTATAGGTACGAAAAATGTCTCTCAACAACGAGCCTATCGAAAATTTTCCATTGGGGGAGGAGGTAGACAATGATCAAGGAGATGAGATTCATCCCGAACCTCAAGTAAATAGGTGAGGCAGACCGCCTCATGATAATATCTCAAGCCCTCCCCCACCTCCACCAAGAGTGGAAGCGCACCGGGTGTTGCCGAACGAGGGTTATTCTAGTGCTATAGTCCCACCCCATATTAGGGCGGACAACTTCCAAATCACCAACGTGATACTTACACTACTTGAGCAACGAGGTTTCTTCACCGGGGATCCAAGACAAAATGCTTACAAGCATCTCAAGGGGTTCATCGATACTTGTTGGGGGAGTAAGCAAACAAATATTTTCGAGGATGCACTGGGTTTGAGGCTATTTCCCTTTGCTCTATGGGGAAAGGCTTTGGACTGGTTAGATATATTACCCTATCATTCCATCCATACTTGGGATGAGTTGGCCAAAAATTTCATAGCCAAATTCTTCTCTCCGGGGAATATGGCTACACTATGGGATGAAATTCTAGTGTTCAAGCAAGAGCCCAATGAGCCATCGCACGAGATTTGGGAAAGATATCGTACCATGGTTAAGGAGTGCCCTAATAAAGACCGAAGCCATGATCCAACAAAACTTCTACAGGGGGATCAACACTACAAATCAGTGTGTGGTAAATCAACTTACCGGTGGGAACTTCATGAACACACCTTAAGCTGAAGCTTGTGCAGTTTTGGATGAGATGGCAGATACTTCGTCGGCGTGGCAAAGTAGGTCCAATGTTCCTCAAGGTGACCCGAATGTTATTCACCTGCACAAGGAGCTACATGATCATGGGCAAGCTATTGCCGAGTTGACAACCACAATGAACCAATTGGTCAAGGCTCAACTTCAACAGGTTTAAGGGCTGAAACAAGTGAATGCTATGGAAGGGTGAACATGATGATGAACAAGAGATGGCAAAGAGGTCAACAAGTAAAAAACAGTCCGGAAACCAAGACCCACATCGATGAGACTACAAATGGCGGACCGAACCATGAAAATACATTAGGGATAATTGATGATGTGTTAGTTCGGGTCGACAAGTTCATCCTTCCAGCGGACTTTGTGATCCTTGATTGTGAGGTTGCCTACGAGGTGCCTATTGTCTTGGGGAGACCTTTCCTTGCTACGGGGAAGACTCTTGTTGATGTGGAAGCCAGTGAGCTCACCTTCCGGGTGGGTGATGAAAAAGTGGTGTTCCATGTATGCAAATCAATGAGGCAACCAAATAGCACTGAAGTTTGTTCGTTCTGGATCTAGTGACCGAAGTAATTTTTGATGACACAAGTGTTGTGATGAATGTTGAGGATACCTTGGAAGTTATGTTGCTAAATCATGATGAGGATGAGAAGGAAGGCTTTGTAGAATATGCCAATGCTTTTCAAGGAATGAGGTCATATACTTATGAGCCCAGAAAATTGTCCTTGGACCTTGAGAACCGAAAGACTCCTCCAACAAAGCCCTCAATCGAGGAGCCTCCCACCCTGGAGTTAAAGCCTTTGCCTTCACACCTCAGGTATAAGTTTCTTGGACCTTGTTCCACCTTATCTGTTATTATTTCCTCGTGCTTAACTAACTTTCATGTAGACTCTACCTTGGAGGTGCTCCAAAGGAGGAAGAAAGCAATAGGTTGGACATTGGCGGATATTCGGGGTATAAGCCCCGACTTTTGCATGCACAAGATTATTCTGGAGGAGGATGCCAAACTCTTCGTGGAACATTAAAGAGATTGAATGAAGCTATGAAATAGGTAGTGTAGAAGGAACCCATCAAATGGTTGGATGTCGGGGTTGTTTACCCCATTTTCGATAGCACGTGGACCTCACCGGTGCAATGTGTCCCAAAAAAGGAGGGCATGAATGTGATAACAAATGACAAAAATGAATTGATCCCCACAAGAACTGTCACCGGGTGGAGTGTGTTCATGGACTATAGGAAGCTCAACGAAGTTACTCGGAAAGACCATATTCCGCTTCTATTTCTTGATCAAATGTTGGATAGGTTAGCCAGACGTGATTTTTATTGCTTCCTTGATGGATACTCCGGCTGCAACCAGATTCTTATTTCTCATGAGGACCAAGATAAGACCACTTTTACTTGTCCCTATGGTACTTTCTCATTCTCACGGATTCTATTTGGGTTATGCAATGCACCGATGACTTTTTAACGGTGCATGATAGCCATATTCACCGATATGGTGGAGGACTTTCTTGAGGTTTTCATGGCGATTTTTCTGTGGTGGGGAATTCTTTTGAAGAGTGCTTGGACAACTTGGACAAGGTATTGGCAAGATGCAAGGAAACTAACTTGGTTTTGAATTGGGAAAATGTCACTTCATGGTTGAGGAAGGCATTGTCCTCTGTCACAAGATTTCAAAGAATGGTATTGAGGTTGATAAAGCCAAAATTAAAGTGATATCCAAACTCCCTTCCCCTACATCCGTGAAGGGAGTGAGGAGCTTTCTAGGTCATGCAGGGTTCTACTGCTGGTTCATCAAGGACTTTTCTAAGGTGGTAAATCCCTTGTGCAAACTTTTGGAGAAAGATGCCAAGTTCCATTTCAATGAAGATTGTGTGAAGGCATTTGAATTTCTCAAGTATAAGTTGACTATCACTCCTATTATCACCGCGCCAAATTGGAGCTTACCTTTTGAGCTCATATATGATGCAAGCGATGTGGAGGTTGGAGCAGTATTGGGGAAACGTATCAACAAGATCTTCCATCCGGTCTATGATGCTAGTAAGACCATGAATGAGGCCCAAGTCAGCTATACGGTGACCGAAAAAGAGATCTTTGCTATTGCCTTTGTTATGGAGAAGTTCCACCCGTACTTGATGGGTACAAAGGTGGTTGTTCACACTGACCATCCAGTGCTTTGATATTTGATGAGCAAGAAAGATTCTAAGGCAAGATTGATGCGGTGGGTACTTCTTTTACAAGAGTTTTATCTTGAGATTCAAGACCGCAAGGGGAGTGAAAACCAAGTGGCGGACCATTTGTCCCGATTGGAGGAGGAGGGGAGGCCACATGATGGCCTTAAGATTAATGATTCATTTCCTAACGAGCAACTCCTATCCATTTCTATGATCGGGACCATGGTTCACCGACTTGGCCAATTATCTTGTGAGTGGTATTGTACCGAATGAGTTCTCTTCAAAACAAAGGAAGAATCTCAAACGGGACTGCCTTGATTACTAATTGGATGAGCCTTACCTCTTCCGAATTTGTACCGATGGGGTGATCCGAGGATGTGTACCGAAATAAGAACAATTGGGAATTCTCAAGGCTTGCCACTCTTCTCCATATGGTGGTCACCTTGGTGGAGCAAGAACTTATACAAAGGTGTTAAGTTGTGGATTCTATTGGCCTAATATTTACAAGGACGCTGGTGATCTCGTCAAGCGTTGTGATGAATGCCAAAGGGCCGGTGGGATTTCCAAGAAAAATGAGATGCCCCTCACCACCATCTTGGAGATTGACATTTTTGATGTGTGGGGCATTGATTTCATGGGTTCATTCATGAGCTCATGTGGGAACACTTACATACTGGTGGCTGTAGATTTTGTGTCAAAGTGGGTTGAAGTCGTGGCTTTGCGCAACAATGAAGGTCGGAGCGTGGTAGCATTCTTGAAGAAGAACTTATTCACAAGGTTTGGTACTCCAACGGCCATTATTAGTGATGGGAGATAGCACTTTTGCAACAAAGCTTTTGATATTTTACTCTCCAATATGGTGTCACTCACAAAATGTCGACCCCCTATTATCCTCAAGCAAGTGGACAGGTTGAAGTCTCCAACCGGGAGATCAAGAGTATTTTGTCAAAGACCGTGAATGCCAACCGGACGGATTGGTCGAACAAACTTGATGATGCTCTTTGGTCTTATAGGAAGGCTTACAAAACACCAATTGTTATGTCTCCTTATCGGTTAATGTTTGGGAAAGCTTGTCACCTTCCGGTGGAACTTGAGCACAAGGCTATGTGGGCATTGAAGAAGCTTAATCTTGAGTAGGATGTCGCCACCAACTTAAGGGTGGGACAATTTAATGAGCTTGATGAGTTCCGGTTCCATGCATATTCAAGTCTGTCCTTGTATAAGTACAATATGAAGTATCTCCATGACAAGTATATCTGGAATAAAGAATTTAAAGAAGGCGATCTTGCGCTATTGTTCAATTCTCGATTGCGGATGTTTCCGGGAAAGTTGAAATCCAAGTGGAGTGGCCCATTTGAAGTTGTGCATGTGACACCCTTTGGTGCTCTAGATATGAAAAATAAGAATGATGAGGTGTTTAGAATCAATGGGCACCGGGTGAAACATTATCTTGGCAAGGTTGATGATGGACACGTTGTGGCGTTTCTTCATTTCAAGTGACTGATGGTAACTTGTGTCGTGCCGCGACGTTAAATCAGGCGCTTCTTGGGAGGCAACCCATGTTTATTTTCATTTTCTTATTTTTCTTCTTTTTAGATAGGTTTTGTATTGAGCTAACTGGTTTTGAAGTGAATTGCAGGAATGAGTCTGTATTGCAGGAAAAATCTGGAAAAATTGGCCAAGTATGGAATTCATGCGGACCGCACAATTCCTTGTGCGGCCACACAACTGGGTACCCAAAAATATCAACTCCATGAAGTTGGTTTTGCAGAAAAAGGGCCATTATGCGACCGCACTCAAAAGTTTGCGGACCGCATAGGGTTATGCAGCCGCACTCATTTTTTGTGAGGACCGCACAACATTGTTCACCCCATGTAAGGAGTGCGGACTGCACTCAGAAATACACGGTCGCACCTAGGTAAGACTTGAACCTCCTTTGCTAGGGTATAAATAGGACTTTTCACCACTATTCACACTTTACGCTCTCTAAACTCCCAAGCCCTAGTAAACACTATGCAATCCTAAAATTTGTTCCAAAATCTCACTCACTTCATCAAGCTAGATTTCTACTTGCATCACCCACTACTGATATGTTCAATTCATGTAGATTTTTATTCATTTTTCTCAAATTTTGTTTTTTATTTCTTTGAATAATTTAGTTAATTTTAGGCCTAAAAATGTCAAATGTGCTTAATTTGTGCTTCAAAATCTTGTGGGTAGTTACATACATGCTCATTAGGGACTGGGCAGACCAATAATTGTGTCAATTTGTGCACACCATTCTTAATCTTAGAAAATTTGGCAAGAACCCTAACTTCAGTGCCGATACAATTCAAATTGTGCGGCCGCACACATTTTTGTGCGGTTCGCATAACTGGAAAAAAAGTGTTTTAGATATGGTTGAACTGTGTAGACCGCACTTAAAATTTGGCGGTCCGCAGAAGAAGTGTGCGTCCACACTCTAAACTTCAGAGAATCAGTCATTTCAGTTTGGAACTTGTGCGGCCGCACTCAAAATTGTACGATCCGTACTCAAGGTTATGCGCCCGCACTCAGATTTATGCGGTCCGCACTTCAGGTTATGTGGACACACTTCAAAAAATGTGCAGTCCGCACTAGGCAGTCTACGGTCGCGCTCAGATTTGTGCAGACCGCAATGCCTCATTACTGACTGCTTGTCTGCAACTGTGCTTCAGCTGTTTTCTATTCTTTGAATTCAACTGACAAATGTAACTTGTATTGCATACAATGGTTAGATCCCGCGGTAGAGGTGATTCATAAAAAGGGAGGGGTGAGCCTTACCCGGGCCGAGGTCGAGGCAAGAGTAACCTACCACTGGCCATTCAGAAAGCAATAAGTAAGAAAAAAATTGTAAACAGGATACCTGACTCCTTTGATACCAGTGAATATGCTCTATCAAGGGAAGCCTCTGAGGGTCACTCTATAGAGGTCGAGCTTGAACCTCAGTCCCAACCACCTCAACCCACTGGGCGCTATCAACTACGCAATGAGCCTACGGATAGTTCCTCTGCTGATTCTCATGCAGGAAGCCAGGGTACCGAGCCCTCCTCTTCACCTACCCCTCCGACACCTATTGATATAGATGATGATGACATCCCGAATTCAGGGAGTTATGGCCAAAAAGGTTGCTCACACTGGAGCGACAATTCCTGATGAAGGATTTGGGTATTCATAATCCAAATGTCCTTAGGCAATTCCAGGAACGAAATGGGTGGAAGTGGTTCACTCACCCGGTCTTAGATGTAAATAAGCATTTGGCCAGGAAGTTCTACGCCAGCATAGCTCATATCAAGGTGGGAACAAAAGTGACAAAAGTGAGGAATTTGAAAGTTCGTTTTGATGGCCATACTTTGAATACTTATGTGGCTTTTGAGCAAGTGGAAGTGGTCCAGTATTTGGAGAAGTTAGCTTTGGGTGAAGCAGCTCGCCCTTGGCTAGCTGAGATTTTGGCTGCCCCAGGATCACGACCACCATGGATCACAGCCGGAGTGCTTATTATCTAGGCCACCCTCAACTTTGAATCTAAAGGGTGGCAAACTTTAGTGTGTAACAGAATTGATCCAAGCTTGAATGAGAACAACCTCCCACTTCCCCGAGCAGTTCTGGTGGATTCTATTATGGTAGGGTACCCGATCAATGTGGGTGTTATCATGTCAACCAGAATCACATTGGCGGTCCATAAGAATGAAAAGTCCTATCCCTTTCTGAACACCCTCACAGAGTACTTTAATGATGCAAAGGTGGAGCCAAGGCCATATGACACAAAGGTAAAAGTTAAGAAGCCTTTTTCTTGGTATCACTTGCAAGGTGCGGACAACCCAAAGTTCAAAGGGACGAACACTACCACAGTTGGCCAGCCTGATGAGCCAGGAGTGGTAGGTTTAGAGGCTGATGTTGAGCCATCTTCAGCTCCCATGCCTACCACATCAGCTGGTTCTTCCACCGGGACAACTGCCATGCCACCACCATCATCTTCCAGGCCTCCCAATTCAGTCCAGTGTCATCCTCATCCACCTATCCTCTCATTGCGTTGTGAGTCTCCCAGACTTTGGCGAGCCTCAACAAATGGATATAGACAACCACTTCTAAGTTGTCTGACATCTCTAGTACTGCTGCAGCACAATCCTCTACTCTAGCAGTGCCACAGGTTCCTCCGTCAGTGTAGGAAACTTTGAAGAATATTCTAGACAACCAACAAACTATCATGGACACTCTGGTAGCTCAGGGGGCGGGGGTGCCATTGAGGAGTTGGCCAAGCAAGTGAAGAAAATGAGAAAGGCACAGGCTTCAAAGAAGACAGTGGAAAGTTTGAGACAAGTGGTGAAGAAGTTAGAAGCAGCAGGTGACTTGCCCTTTGACCTATTGATGGAGACAGGTCCATCAGTATCGGCTGATCCAGCAGCACCATCAGCGGAGTCACTATCAGTAGAGGCTAGCCAGTATGATGAGCCAGATCTCACTGCCCCCACTACTGAGGAGATTCTCTGGATTCTCACCAACCATGTGGTCCCTCAGCCCGGAGATGATGATATACAGTTAGAGGAGACCGAGGGTGGCAATGTTGCTAGTCACCCTGAGATCACATAGGGAGTTTTATTTACTCTATACCCTCTTATGTTTTGTTTTGCTAAGCAATGGGGACAATGCTTTCTCTTTTTCTGGGGTGGTCTATTTTGATATTTTGATTATTTGGATGACTGTCTATGACATTTGATCACATTTTGAGCCTGTAATAACTTAAATACTCCTTTTCCTTTTTCTTTTATCTTTATTATATCCCTTATTATGTATATTATCATCCCTCTTGTATATATTCATTTGTTTTACCTTTAGTAGTTTATTTCATAGCTTCTTCGTTTTGCTTTCCTAATAGTATAGCTTCTTAATTACCTTATTAGCTTCTTTTTGATTTGTTAGCTTATTCTTGTGTTTTAATGAACAATAAGCCTTTGATTTTCTTAATGTCACGGTTCTTTCCAAATGTGGGTCTTGTGTGAACCGAGTGGCTCTTCCCAACGATGGATGACGTGACAACTTTCTTAAGGGATTGAGTCAGGTTTTGATGTTTAGGTAAAAACAAGTAGTGTTAATGAATAAATAAGACTCTAGAATGTTTCACTTGGTACCAACACACTTAAATATGCGCTTATGGTTAAAAACAAGTTTTTTAAAGAAATCGTTCTAGTTAGTGACCTTGTGAATCTTGTGTTGACTTAAGCAACCATCAGGTGGTTTAGTTGAACCATTAGCGATTTTCAATTTTGAATACGGTTGTTGTGGTCCCTTGACTCTTTTATCTTTAACACTATGGTAGTGTGAGAGGTGAGGTGTTTTGTTACAAGCCCAAGTACCCGTGCAAATGGTCTATAACTTGCCCCGAATGTGTTTCTAGGCGAAATTGTAAGTTAGCTTGGCTTGAGAAGTGATTATAGGCCCTCCTTGACCCGTTTTGAAACCTCCCATGGCCCACCAATGATATCATTCTTAGTAAACACTTTTGAGCCTAAAGTCTTCCATTCAATAATCACATTACAAGCCTTTAACTGTTTTATAGTAACTTTCTCTTGGCACCCGACTTTTCTTTAGCACTCATGTGATTCAAATGGCAAGAACATAAGTTTGGGGGAGAGACGGGGAGTTTAAATATGGTTTCAAGGCACAGAAAGACAAAAGAAATGAAAAAGAGGAAAAGGCAAAGAAAAAGAAAGGAAGAACAAAGAAAAACACAAAAAGAAATTGAATAATGTGAAAGGGTTGAAACGATGCAAAACAAAGAAAAAGTTCAAAGCATGGAGAAAGAAAAGAAGGAGATCGTGAATAACATGACAAAGAAAGAGTGATATCAAGTCTCTCTAATCCCCCTAAGGGAAAAGAAAATGACTCGAATAGTCGGCAAAGTATGAGCCAACAAGAGAATATGAAGTGCTAAAGGAAAGATGAACCGATCCCAATCCGATATTACCCTCCTTAATCCAAAAGCCTTCATTAAATGCCCAAAAAGCCCTACGTGATTTCAGGCCGAGCAAGCTTACATTTGTGGTGATCTACATGAGGGGCAAGCATATGGTACTTAGAGCCGGACTTGTGACATTCTTTTGACAGTGATGAGCGAGTCTCCCTCGAGTCATTGTTTTGAATTCTTCATTCATGAGCGAGATGAGCTTCCGGAGAGTATAGAAGGAGGAGTTTGGGATCCACAACGACTTGCATAAAAGTGCGAGTTTCCTTGATGAGCAAAGTCAACCCTTGATGCTCAAGTGTCACATTAGAGTCGTTTGTGCTTCAATTTTCAAATCATACTCTTGTTAATGATTCATGAGCGTGTGGGTAATTGTTGGTCCCAATTGATTTGTGTTTTGACTCAAAATTAGGACAACTGAAATATCCCTTTTTCTAATGGAGGTGGGAATTGCCTTAATTGCTCGAGGACAAGCAAAAGCATAAGTTTTGGGGAGTTGATAAGTAGGAATTTTGACTGCTTATTTGCTCTCTTTTACTTGTGTTTTAGCTCGAAGATGCTTAAAGGTATCCCCCAGAACTAATGAAATGAGCTTTCTTGCAGGAATGTTGGGAAACGAGCCAAAGAAGTAAAAATTAACTCAAAAAGGAGTCAAAATTGGACAAGGACCAAAACAATGAAGGAACTCTGCCAAAAAAAGCTTCAGAGTATACGGGACGCATAATTTTTGTGAGGCCGCAGAAGAGAGGTTCAGAGACTTGGAAATTTTGAGCAATTGAAGCTGTGTGGACCGCACAATTATTGTGCAGTCGTAGAAGCTAGTGTGCGGCCGCATTCACTAATATACGGACCGTAGAGGAAGAGATTCAGAGAACCTTGAAGGGAAGCTGTGCGGACCGCACTATTATTGTGTGGCCGCAGAAGCCAGTGTGAAGCCGCACTCACAAATGTGCGGTCCACAGAAGCAGGTCTAGATCCCAGTCCAAGTCAAGTGTGCGACCGCACTCAGAAATGTGCAGTCCGCACAACTAAATGAAGTGAGACCGGATCCAAGTTTTGTGTGACCGCAGAAGGCCCAGTTGACCAGTCAAGCTCATAGTGCGGACCACACTAAGAATTATGCGGCCGCACAACCTCCACAGGGAAAATTTTGTCAGATATTTTCAGCTTAGTATAAATAGTACTATGTGTCATTTTTAGGTTAAGTTTTGTTTTAGAGGAGCACCTGAGCCATTTTTCTTTACCACTTTAAGTAATTTTGTACTAGATTTGTCTCCAAACATTAGATTTTCTTCCCATAATTAATTATTATGGATTCTATCTTTATTTCTTATTTAATTTATGCATTTTTCACGAGTAGCTAAATTTCTATCTAAGGTTGTGACCCAACCCTAGTGTGGGTATTTTATGGGTGTTTGAATTAGGGCTTGTTTGTGATTGGATTAGTGATATTTAGCCTACTTCTTGCTTTAACTCAAGAATTAATGGTTGCAAACATTGATTCATGCCTAATTAACTTAGTCTCTACTTGAGAAAGAGAGACTAAGTCTAGGAAAACTTGGCTAACAAGAAATTGGGGTGAACTCAAGAAATTGATAGCCCCAATTAAAGGGTTTAATCTAGAGATAGTAAGACCCGACTTGAACATTTATCACTTGTTTTTTGCAATGCCCATTTGGACTTGAGAAAACCAAATTGGACAAAATCACTCAAACTACCGAGAGGTATAAAGTGAGTACTCGAGTGTGATTGCTATATTACAACCCCGACCAATCAAACTTGACCTGGAGTTTTCAACTCATTAGATAACCACTTAGGTGGAAGTCACGATCTTAGATCCTTTTATCATTTAAAAAATAAAAAAACCAAAAATATTGTCTCTTAGTTTTATACTTGCAAACAATAGAACAAATTAGAAATAAAACAACAACCAAAGAATGAGGAAGAGTAATTTAGGACAAATCATAAAATCAAACTAGGTATACACCTAATCCCTATTCTAACTCCTTGTGGATTCGATCCCGACCTTCGTTGGGTTTATTATTACATTGACCTCCTCAATACCTAATTGTAGTGTGGGTTTGGCCGAGATCATGCAACAAGGGCTTTCCTGGAGTGAACAGTGCTTCTTGTCCATAGGAAGGTCCTGTAGATGTTAGCAACCATAGTTAAAATCATTTTTGGCAACAAGAAGACCTGGGCCTAGTAAGTTTGCATCTCAAACTACACACTTTTAATTAGCTGCACTCTCCCACTATACGACAGGAACGCTGTTGTCCAGCATCTGATCCTTGAAACAATTATGTCCACCAGGGGCATACACTGATGTATGGTTAGTTTCTTAGAAGAAAGTGACACCCCCAGGTATTTGAATGGTAACTATCCAACAGTAAATTGCCAGTCATGTATGATTTCTGCTTTGAATTCCTGTGTCACTCTAGCCAAGTATGTGAAACTTTTATCCGAATTTGCTTGAAGTCCTGAAACTTCAGAGAAATGTTGGAAGGCTTGTAGAATAATAGGATTGACATCTTATATGCTTTATAGAACATCAACATGAAATTCACAAAACAAATTTGAATCAATTCTCGATTGGTACACTTAGGGTGGAAGTTAAATTTTGAGTGTGTCTCAATTGCTTTAGCGATCTATTCAAGTATTCCATGGCTAAGACAAAAATATATGGAGACATGGGGTCTTCTTGTCGTAGTCCCTTCTTTTCTTGAAACTTTAAAGTCAGGCCTCCATTGATCAACAATGTAAGTTTGCAGTAGTGACACATGACATAACCTGATTCACTATTCTAAAGGGAATACCAAACTCAAGTAGTATCATTCTCAGAAATCTCCATTCAACTGAATCATAAGATTTCTTAATGTCCACCTTGATAATTCATCTAGGAGACACCCATTTTCTTGAGTATCCTTTTGCCAATTCATGTGCTACAATCACATTGTCCAAAATGTTCCTGCCTTCAATAAAAGCAGATTGAGTCTCACTAACCAAGTATTCCACTACCTTTTCGAGTCTAATGGTAAGGAGTTTTTCAATGATCTTGTTGATAGTAGAACAATAGATAATACGTCTGAAGTCCTTGACATAGCTAGGACTTGGAAGTTTAGGCACTAGGGTAATGTTGGTGTAGGTTATTTACTTTAAGAGTTTCCTATTCTCAAAGAATTGTTGTATGGCCAAGGTTACTTCATCCCCAATCACCTCCTAGTATTTCTAAAAGAATTCAGCTTGAAATCCATCAATCCCAGGTGCCTTATCAGCTGGAAGTTCTTTGACCACCTTTGTGATTTCCTCCCTGGTAACAATTATCATTAGATCTTGCTGCTGTTGAATTAATAAGAAAGGTCCATCTCTAGCTATTTCAAATTAACATAAGGCAACTCAGTAGCTGAATCCCCTAGCAATTCTTGAAAAAAATGGTGAACTCTTTATGCACCAACTTTGGTTTAGTGAGTCTGTCTCCAAATGAATTATAGATGGATAATATCCTATTTCGAGCCTGTCTGGCCTTGATGTGAGCACTGAAGTACTTAGTATTGGCATCCCCATAGGCTATCCATGTGGCCCTAGACTTTTGTCTTAAGATGCTTTCATGGATTGCAGTACATCTTTCCAGGTGTGACAAAGTGTTTCTTTCTTCCTGTATCAGTTGGTGATTGAACATATCACTAGATAGAGCCTCTTGTATTGCTGTCAAGCGTTGTTTCAGGATTTCTAGCTTCTTCTCTGTTGAGGAGTATTCTCTCTATAACCCTCTTGTATTGCTTTCTAACTTTTGCAGCTTTTTCCATACAATGAACATGGTATGACCTTCCACTGGTATGTCCCATGTTTTATTCACAACCTCTTTGAAAGCTTCCTGATCAAACAGTATAACTATTAATCTGAATGGTGTCTTCAATTTCTGTCTGGAAACTTTAGTGTCTACAACAACATGGGAGTGGTCAGAACAATCAGGATATTGATATATAGTTTCTAGGTTACTGTATTTTTGGAACCAATCAGAGTTCCCCAACACCCAATCTGTAGGCATATTGTAGTAAGGAAAGGAAGAGAGGGCACTTATTGTTATATATTCTGTCTTGTTCATCCCTCATATTGAACCAAGAGTATTACCACCTTTTTTTGGTAATTTTCCTAGTCCAATATCTGTGATGCATTGTTGAAAGTTTATAGTCTCCAGTATTACCATTCACTATGTCACCTGCTGACAAGATATTATTAAAGTCAACAAGGACAAGCCAAGGTTCCTTTAAAGTAGTATGGATCATTTTCAAATGGTTCCACAATGATTTCCTCTAAGCTACAGTATTCAGGCCATAGACAATTGTCATCAGGAAATAGAATTGTGAGGTAAGATCCCTCGCCTGACATTGAATCAATTGAGTTACAGAATCCAAAATAGTGACTGCCTCATTGCTACTTTTCCATCCCACCCATATTCTACCATTTCGTGCATGACTATATTCAGTATGAAAGCACCAGTCTCTACCAAACTTCTTTGTAACTTTATCAGCTTTGTGTGATTTTACTCTAGTCTCTAGGCAACCAATCATATCTACTTTATTTTTTAGCAGAAAGTCTTTCAAGGCCTTATGCTTGAAGGGCCTGTTAATCCCTCTAATATTCGATAAATAAATAATCATGGGGGAGGTTTGATAATCAGGTCAACCCTTTCATTACCTTTATTAGTGTTGCCTACTCTATGGCCAATCAATGTAGTATATTGATTACAGAGTCATCTGAGTCTGTATCCTCATCATGGATCTTGCTTTAGGATTGGGCTCTGGTAGACTACTGTTGATACCCAATTTTTTCATCATATATTTTTTAAATAATATACATACTTTTAAAATATTATTTTTTCATTATTATTAATTTACAAGATTTACCCAAGCATTTCTTATAATTTTCCATAATTTTAGAGCTTTTAAATTAATTTTTCCTTGCATTAATTTTTATAAAAATTCAGTAATTACTCTTTTAAATTATTTGTGATGACTTAATCACTTTAAATTATTATTTGCATCCCTAATATATTTTTTGAAATATTTTCACCCTATTTTTATATAATTATAATTATTTTTAGATTATTCGCATAAATTTACAATAATAGCCTACATTTTGCTTTCTTATTGCAATTGACATTTCATTTAGGGTCAAAATAATATTTTATATTTTTTATAGTCTCCTATTATTGTTTAAAATATTAATTTGCATAATTAGCATTTTTATATATTTAATTTAACTATTTTATTAAATTGTTTTCCTTTTAATTTCTATTTTTAAAAAGCTGGCCAAATTTTGAGTTAAATTTTCTGATCAAACAAGCCCAATACACTAACCCAATAACCCCAGCCAAAACTGGTCGCAACCCATTTAACTAACCCGACCCAACCCCCTTTAAAATCATGGTCGTTGATCTCTAAAATCAACGGCCCACATTAAACCCACCCTCTTAAATTACCCAACCCCCAAACCCTAATCCCATTCCCTCTAAACCCGCCATCTTAAGACTCTCCCCCCCCCAAAGAATCCTAACCGCCGCATCTCTAAACCCCTCTCCTAATCCCTCTTCTAATGGGATTCTCCTCTCATCTACTTACTATATTTGTGTGTTTCCACTACTGGTTGATTCTCCATGGTATCACCTAGTACTTGCCTAAACATGGCAAGTAATACTACTTTGATTCTGTCCGATGGACTCCTATCTCTTGAATTTGGACCATATTTCGTCTACACGCATTCTATTCTACACTGTGTGAGTTCGATTTTGTTTGGATTTTGTTGATTTACACTTTCCCTAAAAATAAGGGTTTGCCAGATTTTCTCTCTTAATTTGATTTCAATCAATTTGCATGTTTTTTTTCCTAGTTTATTTACTCTCCTTATATGTTTGCTCGATTTTTGACTACTATATAAACCTCCTCATTTTCCATTTTGGGACAGACTTTGAAATCGATCTCTTTACTAAAATTTGGGATTTTAACTACTCTCTTGCTTGGTATTATGTATTGGCCAGCTGAAAGCCAAGGTCATTAACATCTTGTTACCTTTTCTTGGTGCGAACATTACCCTAAGTTCATCGAAGCTTTTGAGAACTTTGACGCGTTAGGAATTCTGGGTTTTCTGTGAAAATTTACTTTAATGTTTTTTGTTTAACTGGTGAGTCACTATATTTTGCAATCTTATTCCTGGATGTCTATGGTTTACATACACTTCCACTCCTGCAAATTGGTCAGTTTAGTATGATTTCTGGGTTGTTTTTGTGTGTAATTTCGTTTGCTTTCTTTAATCCTTTAGTCTCTTTAACGTTTAGTTTCAAGCATGCCTAAACCTAGTACTACTAAATTCTGGCCAATCAATGTGTTAAAATTATTACTGTTTGGGACTCTTACATTTGTTAGCATCTTCTGGTGTTTAATTTAGTCTTTTGCTATCAATTTTGTTACTTGAATGTGCTCTACTCGCATAATTTGTAATTCTTTTAGTCGACTAGTGTAGTGAGTCCAAAATCATGAATATGCACACCTACTGTATGGCACACATTCAGAAATTTTGTGGTGATAGCTTGTCTATATAACATGTTTGACCCTGCTCTCTATCAGTATGACTTTTAGCATGTTTTATCCCCTCCCTGATTCACTAGTAGTTGTAACCTGCTAGATGCTTCCCTATTACCAAATTAGCATGATCAGGACCTATACTTAGCACAACCTGGACCTTCTTTAGGTAATTAGTCTATTGTGTCAATGCTAGAATACCTACATGTGTTGTTTGACGCGAATTTACTTTTCCACTATGTTTTGAATCTCTGTGATGTTTGTCTTGCATAATTAATGTGTTTTAATCTGTTATAACACCTTTTCCTCAACTGTGATCTTGCTTTCCTACTAATATGCTCCCCCAGTATGTCTTAACTCCTTGTTCCTTCAATGGTTACTTGGCCTGTCATAATGTGTGTTCCTATCATGTTTCAATGTTGCCTTGCCTTCTGATGAGAATTAGCATGTTTGTCTTATGATGCTAAGATGTATACTTAGCATAAACTGGACTTCTTAGGTCTCTACATTTTAGTGTTAGCTTCTGTCAAACCTTGTAAACATGTTCCTCCTCTAACTTTCCCAATATATGTGTTTGTTGTGTGCTACTTTGCTAAATGTTGAAGTTCTACTGAACAATTTCTATGACCTGCTTGATTAACTACTTTGTATGCTCAACTAGGCTATGTCTACTTTAGGATATAAGTGTATCCCCTGACTTCTGTCCACTCTCCTTACTTGCAACTTATGCTATTCTGAACTTCTCATTCTTAGCTGGCTGAAAGCTAAGGCTACCTAGGTTCTATTGATGGCCTCCCTAGTGTGAGAACTACTCGGGTCTAATTGAGACCCATGTGAAATATAACTCACTAGGGCTTGGTCCTTAGTCACTCCCTCAATCTCAAAACTGTTCTTATTCAATCTACTTCCCTCTGTTATTCGATGTGTACCTGAATTGGCTGATTTAAATGGTGCAACGATTGGGGCTATGGTTGAGTAAATTGATTTTGGACTCCTATATGGATCCCCGGGTTGTGTATTGAATGTGTCTCTTTGATTGAAGGCCTGGGGTATGCTTTGTAAAAGTTATTAAAGGCCCAGGCGATGCTGGCGCTGGGTATTTTTAATTGGGCCTGTTGTAGGCCTATTATCACTGTATTATTTGTACTTGTCACTCATTACTGGGCATGTAATAACCTTTTGTATAAACAATTGGGGTGTTAGTAGAAAAGGGATGGGTAGATAACATGCCTATAGGACTTTATAATGTGTTTGCTATATGTGTTGTTCGATTACATGAGCACTGTAGAGATCATGACATTAGGAGAATCACACACACATTACTTGTCTACCATTAAACATGAATTCAAATATTATGTCTACTGCTACGTGTTTATAGACAACATGCCTACAGGAAGTGAGCACTCCTTCAATTTGCATGACTACTTTCAACTGCATTAGAAACCTGCATATAGGAACAAATGTCAACGAATTTTCCTTCAATTCTCTTCAGCTAATCACTAGAAATCATGCCTATAGGAATTTGATCACTTCATTTGCTACTGTGTTGCATTGTTCACTAGAAATATTGTTTGTAGGACTAAGTATAACAATAAAACGAGTCCTAAGCGTCAACTATTAGAGATTCTTCCTATAGAAATAATTGCTCGACTACTTAAACACTATTCTTGAGCGTCACTGTTAGAAAACCCTGGATAATTTTGGGACCCTTCCCAGCAGATTCTGTTATACCCAATTGCGTAGATCACCTAGGCATCACACATATAGGATTGGTAACTTAAAACCTTCAATAATCAGCTTGTAATACCAGCATAATTCCGTCTATAAGCAATATCTTGCACCCAAAATTTACCTGCTGTCACGACCCAATTTTCGAGTCGTGATGGCGCCTGACGTGGAACCAGGCAAGCCGCCCTTTTTAACTAAGCTAAATTCAATTTCCAGTAAAAATACGATTTTAAACGAATTTATTGATAATACTAAGAATCTGAATCTTTAAAAATTTAAACCTCCAACCCCGGATCTAGTGTCACTCAGTCATGAGCTGCTATATATATAAAAAAATAAAAAATGAAGAAATAGACAACATAGTCTCAAAATAAGTGTAACAGGTGGAATAAGGAAGAGAAGACGAGGTCGCGATCGCCAGCTGCTACCTCGACAACACCAATGAAAACTCTGACAGCTGCTCAATATCTACTACCGGGTCCCGGTGTACCTGGATCTGCACACGAGATGCAGGGGGTAACGTGTGTACACCAACTCAGAAGTAACGAACCCAAACTATGGGCTGAGAGGTAGTGACAGACTAAACCTCAATAATTTAATCATCAACGTACAAAATTTAGGCATGTTCACAGTTTATCAGAAAATAACAATAGAATATACTAGATATACCTCCATATGTTTTACATGCCAACATGTCACAGTGTGAAAATGCACGTAGTGCTCACAACTCTCCCACAGAAGTCCACTCAGTACTATATATGGCTCTCAGGCCCAGGGAAGTTCCATCCCGGAATATGCATAAACACCGGTGACCGTAGTCAATCCGTACTGAGGAAAAGAAAGGCCAGTCCAGCCCCCACGGAGAAGATCCATCTCCGGAATGCAACATTCGGACAATATCCATATCCAGGGAAGATCCATCCCTCACCTAACATCAGCTTCGGACAAGATTCATGCCCAGGGAAGATCCATCCCTCACATAACATCAGCTTAGGACAAGATCCATCCCCCATCATCAATGCGCTCACTGGGGTGTAAAGACTCCGGAGGGGCCCTAGTGGCCCAAGCGCCATATCAAGCCAACGAAGGCATGATTTAAATATCGTTGCAGTGTGCATTCCATTCTTATTACTGTCTCAATAACAGGCTCTCAGCCTCACTCAGTCATTACTCTTCAGTCTCACTCTCATGGATCAAAAATGCCTCCATCAGCCCGAAACAATGATAAGTATGCATGTAATTAACAATACGGAGACTGAGATATGAAATGATATTCTATAACAGGACTGAGTATATGACATCAAATAATCACAAAATGAGACAGCAATATACGACCACTCGGGTCTCAGCATTTTCGGCATGAAGCCTAGCATTTATACTTAACATGATTTCTAACATGTTCACAATTACCACATTAATAGAAGCACGGATTTCATCATGTAATAATCACTAAGCAGTGCCATGGGATAAGCCAGGCCACAATTACTCGGTGCACGCCCGCACGCCTGTCACTTGGCATGTGCGTCACCTCAACAGTAGTCATAAATCATTTAGCTCGGGGTTTCGAACCCTCAGAACCAAGTTTGGAAACGTTACTTACCTCAAAATCGGCTAAAATACTATTCCGTAGTGCTTTTGCCTCTAAATCCGGTCTCTGAGTGCTCCAAATCTACCAAGATCAGGTTTTTATCATCCATTTATGCTTAAGGAATGAATTCCAATTTTAAAATACCAAATTTAGCTCAAAACCCGAAATTACCAAAACCTGACCCCTGGGCCGCATTTCGAAACTCAAAATTTTTTATACAAAACTGTTCTTCATAATATCATGAGTCCGTACATATAAAGAACGCTAAAATCGGAGTTCATTTGACCCCTCAAATCAATCCCTAAAGGTCTCAAAATCTAAAGCCCTAACTCCACCTTTTTCTACTGATTTTCATCAATTAAACACTGATATTATGTTCCTTAATCACCTATAATCATATTTTAGGGTCCAAAATACTTACCTCAACGAAGAACACTAATTTCCCCTCTTCAAAATCGCCTCCAAGCTCTTTTCCCGTTCAAAAATGGTGTTAAAAGGTCCAAATGGTCGCGAAGGGTTTGTTTAAATACTGCCCAGTTCTTTATTCATCGCGATCGCAAACTTAGCCACGCGATCGTGGAGCTCAAATTTCCAGCCCACTACGATCGCACCCCTATTCACGTGATCGCGATGACCAACTTCCCCACTCACGCGCCTCCTCATTTACACTACGCGACCGCAACATGCTCCGTGCGATCGCATTGCTCAACCTGCTCAACCTCTGCTATCGCGAACACACTTATGCGATCCCAGAGAGAAAAATTCTGCCCCTCTCAATTTTAACTACGCGATCGCGTCTCTCCTCACGCGATCGCAGTGAAGGATTTCCTACTGTACAAAAACCAGAAAACCAGCAATTCTCTAAGGCCCGAAAATGCCCGTTAACCATCCGAAATCAATCCCGAGCCCCTCGGGACCCCAACCAAAGTTACCAACACATCAGAATTGATTATTCAAACTTAGTTGCACTCTCAAAACACTAAAAATAACATCAAAACACCAAAATCACGCCGGATTCAAGCCTAAGAACTTTGAAATTTCTAAAATCCTCCAATGATGCCGAAACTATCCAAAACAACTCCGATTGACCTGAAATTTTCAGAACATATCAAAAATGACATTACGAACCTGTTCCAACTTCTGGAATTCCATTCCGACCCCGATACCCTAATTTCTACTACCGACTGGAAATGCCCAAAAACTAACTTTCGCCAATTCAAGCCTAATTCTACACCGGTCATCAAAAAAATATTCCGAACACACTCCTAAGTCCCAAATCACCTAACGAAGCTATCCGAGCCAAAAAATCCGCATTCCGAGGTCGTTTACCAATAAGTCAACCCTCATTCGGCTTTTCCCATTTTAAGGCTATTTTTTAGACTAAGCGACTAAACTCTCACTACAACCATTCCGATTTCAAGCCTACCAACTCTAACACATCAATAACAGTATAAACAACCTATGACAAGTCAATAAAAGTGATTTTTAATGCAAGTTCTACGTAACAACCGACCGGGTCGTTACATTCTCCCCCAATTAAACATACGTTCGTCCTCGAACGTGCCTAGTGTTGTTCCAAACACCACCAAAATTGTTGTGTAACCTACCATGCACATATTATGAGGTGATCCCACGTCACTCTACCCCATATAGATCTAATAGCACAACACAGTTGAAATTTCGAAATCCAATCTTGACCCATAAAACTTAGAACTACATTTTCACTTCTGAATAAATTTACAAGATCAAAATCCCACAACTATAAACTGAATAAGTCTGCGCATACTGTAACAAGTCATATCCGTAACCCAAGATGAAATACCATGATACACTACATGAATCAAGCACTCGTGGCGATAACTCCTAATCACAATAGCTGCTCAGAGCAACCCAATACCGATACATAACCTGTTATCAAGAAATGCCTCGATCTTACACTTTCATATAATGTCGATGATGACAGAAACACGTAGAAACAAACAACCATTCGTCCGATCAGTCAGACATGAAGCTCCCCCTTCCCAAACAGGAATTATAGCAATTTCTAAGTCGGCTCCCGATATGTATCTTTCCAACTATGCTGTAGACAATTCTGACAATATTCATTCTAGGTACCTCTTCTGATATGATACATCAATACAATTTGAAGCCATAACTTGTGCAACTCGTGCACTCAACAACAACCTCCCAACGTAATCAAATTATATAAAAGACTCACACGAGAGGACTATCCTACCATTAATAAATATCCTCATAAGCACCGAAAGAACTAATCGTATCCCTTACCACGCCAACACCCAAGGGAGTAACCCACATCCCCTAGGCAACCAAGCAAACTCCTACTTTACGCACACTACTTTCTTTACGAATAACAACTCAATCATGCAATGAGACTCATATCCCCATAGAGTATAATACAACCTGTATCCAGAAAAAAATTCCATTACTCGAGTCATTCTCAACTCCACCTCTGGAGGTCATAACTGATCCACCAGTATACCCCAAACTTAAACCAATACAACACATCATCGGGCAACCAACTAATCATTAGCAGACTCCCCCACTTGGCTCAAAGCCATAGATCAAAACAAACAGTAACTCACAATGCTCATACGCTATCACTGCCACAATACCGCAGTGGGATTAAACTAAATCCTTCACAAGCTCATACATAACTCAAACCATTAAACATCCCAAATCATCTCCAACCTCGCATTCACCATTGCAATAGTCGTGCCAACTCGTTCAAGTGATCTAAACTCAAATTGCAACATAATCAATTACTGGTAAAAGAGAACTTGCTACAAAACAACATAAGAGGTATTCCCATACACTCACAACTCGAGGCCATATGCCAAATCCAGACAGAAGTCAAACACTCAACGTCCTCGCTACATATCCATCCACTCCCTCTTTGTCACAATCAAAACATGGTAATCTAGTCACCAAGTCTCGTCAATAAGGACACCAACGGACATATAAGTCCCCAATACATGTGCTCACAAAAACAAAATCTCGGCACTAAATCCACAGTAAACAATCCGGCCTCAAGTCCTCCAGACTGGCCCTAAACATGCTAAAATCACATCCCATTCATGGAAGTCACAAGCCATCGGTGCACGGCTGATACCGAGCGCTTACGTGCGCGTTTGAATACATGAAAAGAGGTCAAAGAATTACGCTTCAGGGTGAATCAATGGATTCGCACGACAATAGTTCGAGAATGTGAGATTTTTCCTAATGGTTCTGCAGCCTCTTGAAGATAAGTACAGACGTCTCTGTACGATCCGCAAGACTCTACTAAACCTGCTCATGACTGGTGAGACCTATTTAATCTAGCGCTCTGATACCATCTTGTCACGACCCAATTTTTGAGTCATGATAGCGTCTGTCATGGAACCAGGCAAGCCTCCCTTTTTATCTAAGCTAAATTCAATTTCCAGTAAAAATATGATTTTAAACGAATTTATTGATAATACTAAGAATCTGAAGTTTTAAAAACAATATTTGAAAAACTAAATTTAAACCTCCAACCCCGGA
The DNA here is from genome assembly GCA_005239505.1 of Nicotiana paniculata. Lineage (NCBI taxonomy): Eukaryota > Viridiplantae > Streptophyta > Magnoliopsida > Solanales > Solanaceae > Nicotiana > Nicotiana paniculata. Next base: position 17,815 of record MDKI01219560.1, on the reverse strand, counting down.
TCTAGTGTCACTCAGTCATGAGCTGTTATATATAAAAAAAACTAAAGAATGAAGAAATAGACAACATAGTCTCAAAATAAGTGCAACAGGTGGAATAAGGAAGAGAAGACGAGGTCGCGATCGCCAGCTACTACCTCGAGAACCCCAATGAAAACTCTGACAGTTGCTCAATATCCTTTACCGGGTCCCGGTGTACCTGGATCTGCACAAGAGGTGTAGGGGGTAACATGAGTACACCAACTCAGAAGTAACGAACCCAAACTATGGGCTGGGAGGTAGTGATGGACTAAACCTCAATAATTAAATCATCAGCGTACAAAATTTAGGCATGTTCACAGTTTATCAGAAAAAAACAACAGAATAGACTAGATATACCTCCATATGTTTTACATGCCAACATGTCACAGTGTGAAAATGCACGTAGTGCTCACAACTCTCCCACATAAGTCCACTCAGTACTATATATGGCTCCCAGGCCCAGGGAAGTTCCATCCCCGAATATTCATAAACACTGGTGACCGTAGTAACTCCGTACTGAGGAAAAGAAAGGCCAGTCCAGCCCCCACGGAGAAGATCCATCTCCAGAATGCAACACTCGGACAATATCCATATCCAAGGAAGATCAATCCCTCACCTAACATCAGTTTCGGACAAGATCCATGCCCAGGGAAGATCCATCCCTCACATAACATCAGCTTCGAACAAGATCCATGCCCAGGGAAGATCCATCCCTCACATAACAACAGCTTCGGAAAAAACCCATGCCCAGGGAAGATCCATTCCTCATCATCAATGCGCTCACTGGGGTGTAAAGACTCCGGAGGGGCCCTAGTGGCCCAAGCGCCATATCAAGCCAACGAAGGCATGATTTAAATATCCCTGCAGTGTGCAGTCCATTCTCATAACTGTCTCAATAACAAGCTCTCGGCCTCACTCAGTCATTACTCTTCAGTCTCACTCACATGGATCACAAATGCCTCCATCAACCCGAAACAATGATAAGTATGCATGTAATTAACAATACTGAGACTGAGATATGAAGTGATATGCTATAACAGGACTGAGTATATGACATCAAATAATCACAAAATGAGACAGCAATATACAACCACTCGGGTCTCAGCATTTTCGGCGTGAATCCTAGAATTTATACTTAACATGATTTCTAAAATGTTCACAATTACCACATTAATAGAAGCACATATTTCATCATGGAATAATCACTAAGCGGTTCCATGGGATACGCCAGGAGACAATTACTCAATGCACGCTCGCACGCCTGTCACTTAACAGCGGTTTCGAAGCCTCAGAACCAAGTTTGGAAACATTACTTACCTCAAAACCGGCAAAAATACTATTCCGCAGTGCCTTTGCCTCTAAATCCGGCCTCTGAGTGCTCCAAATCTACCAAGTTCATATTTTATCATCCATTTATGCTTAAGGAATGAATTCCAATTGAAAAATACCAACTTTAGCTCAAAACCCGAAATTAGTCAAAACCCGACCCCCAGGCCCGCGTCCCGAACTCAGAAATTTTTATACAAAATTGTTCTTCATCATCTCATGAGTCCCTATATATAAAGAACGCTAAAATCGGAGTTCGTTTGACCCCTCAAATCAATCCCTAAAGGTCTCAAAATCTAAATCCCTAACTCCACCTTTTTCTACTGATTTTCATCAATTAAACACTGATATTATGTTCCTTAATCACCTATAATCGAGTTTTAGGGTCCAAAATACTTACCTCAACGAAGAACACTGATGTCCCCTCTTCAAAATCGCCTCCAAGCTCTTTTTCCGTTCAAAAATGGTGTTAAAAGGTCCAATGGTCGCGGAGGGTTTGTTTAAATACTGCCCAGTTCTTTATTCATCGCGATCGAAAACTTAGCCACGCAATCGCGGAGCTCAAATTTCCAGCCCACTACGATCGCACCCCTATTCACGCGATCGCGATGACCAACTGCCCCACTCACGCGCCCCCTCATTTACACTACGCGACCGCAACATGCTCTGTGCGATCGCATTGCTCAACCTGCTCAACCTCTGCTATCGCGAATACACTTATGCGATCCCAGAGAGAAAAATTCTGCCCCTCTCAATTTTAACTACGCAATCGCGTCTCTCCTCATGCGATCGCAGTGAAGGATTTCCTGCTGCACAAAAACCAGAAAACCAGCAATTCTCTAAGGCCCGAAATGCCCGTTAACCATCCGAAATCAATCCCGAGCCCCTCGGGACCCCAACCAAAGTTACCAACACATCAGAATTGATTATTCAAACTTAGTTGCACTCTCAAAACACTAAAAATAACATCAAAACACCAAAATCACGCCGGATTGAAGCCTAAGAACTTTGAAATTTCTCAAATCCTCCAACTATGCCGAAACTATCCAAAACAACTCCGATTGACCTGAAATTTTCCAGACATATCAAAAATGACATTAAGAACCTGTTCCAACTTCCAGAATTCCATTCCGACCCCGATACCCTAATTTATATTACCGACTGGAAATGCCCAAAAACTAACTTTCGCCAATTCAAGCCTAATTCTACACCGGTCATCACAAAAATATTTCAAACACACTCCTAAGTCCCAAATCACCTAACGAAGCTATCCGAGCCAAAAAAATCCGCATTTCGAGGTCGTTTACCAATAAGTCAACCCTCAGTCGACTTTTCCCATTTTAAGGCTATTTTAAGACTAAGCGACTAAACTCTCACTACAACCATTCCGATTTCAAGCCTACCAACTCTAACACATCAATAACAGTATAACCAACCTATGACAAGTCAATAACAGTAATTTTTAATGCAAGTTCTACGTAACGACCGACCGGGTCGTTACATTCTCCCCCACTTAAACATACGTTCGTCCTCGAACGTGCCTAGTGTTGTTCCAAACACCACCAAAATTGTTGTGTAACCTACCATGCACATATTATGAGGTGATCCCACGTCACTCTACACCATATAGATCTAATAGCACAACACAGTTGAAATTTCGAAATCCAATCTTGACCCATAAAACTTAGAACTACATTTCCACTTCTGAATCAATTTACAAGATCAAAATCCCACAACTATAAACTGAATAAGTCTGGGCATACTGTAACAAGTCATATCCATAACCCAAGATGAAATACCATGATACACGACATGATTCAAGCACTCGTGGCGATAACTCCTAATCACAATAGCTGCTCAGAGCAACCCAATACCGGTGCATAACCTTTTATCAAGAAATTCCTCGCTCTTACACTTTCATATAATGTCGATGATGACAGAAACACGTAGAAACAAACAACCATTCGTCCGATCAGTCAGACATGAAGCTCCCCCTTCCCAAAAAGGAACTATAGCAATTTCTAAGCCGGCTCCCGATATGTATCCTTCCAACTATGTTGTAGACAATTATGACAATATTCATTCTAGGTCCAATGACCTCTTCTGATATGACACATCAATACAATTTGAAGCCATAACCTGTGCAACTCGTGCACTCAACAACAACCTCCCAACGAAATCAAATTATATAAAAGACTCACACGAGAGGACTATCCTACCATTAACAATTACCCTCATAAGCACCCAAAGAACTAATCGTATCCCTTACCACGCCAACACCCAAGGGACTAACCCACATCCCCTAGGCAACCAAGCAAACTCCTACTTTACGCACACTACTTCCTTTACAAATAACAACAGAATATACTAGATATACCTCCATATGTTTTACATGCCAACATGTCACAGCGTGAAAATGCACGTAGTGCTCACAACCTTCCCACAGAAGTCCACTCAGTACGATATATGGCTCTCAGACCCAGGGAAGTTCCATCCTGGAATATGCATAAACACCGGTGACAGTAGTAACTCCGTACTGAGGAAAAGAAAGGCTAGTCCAGCCCCCACGGAGAAGATCCATCTCTGGAATGCAACACTTGGACAATATCCATATCCAGGGAAGATCCATCCCTCACCTAATATCAGCTTCAGACAAGATCCATGCCCAGGGAAGATCCATCACTCACATAACATCAGCTTCGGACAAGACACATGCCCGGGGAAGATCCATCCCTCACATAACAACAGCTTCGGACAAGATCCATGCCCAGGGAAGATCCATCCCTCACATAACATCAGCTTCGGACAAGATCCATGCCCAGGGAAGATCCATCCCTCATCATCAATGCGCTCACTGGGGGTGTAAAGACTCCGGAGGGGCCCTAGTGGCCCAAGCGCCATATCAAGCCAACAAAGGCATGATTTAAATATCGCTGCAGTGTGCAGTCCATTCTCATAACTGTCGCAATAATAGGCTCTCGGCCTCACTCAATCATTACTCTTCAGTCTCACTCACATGGATCACAAATGCCTCCATCAGCCCGAAACAATGATAAGTGTGCATGTAATTAACAATACTGAGACTGAGATATGAAGTGATATGCTATAACAGGACTGGGTATATGACATCAAATAATAAGAAAATGAGACATCAGTATACGACCACTCGAGTCTCAGCATTTTCGGCGTGAAGCCTAGCATTTATACTTAACATGATTTCTAACATGTTCACAATTACCACATTAATAGAAGCACGGATTTCATCATGGAATAATCACTAAGCGGTGCCATGGGATAAGCCAAGCCACAATTACTCGGTGCACGCCCGTCACATGGCATGTGCGTCACCTCAACAGTAGTCATAAATCATTTAGCTCGAGGTTTCGAACCCTCATAACCAAGTTTGGAAACGTTACTTACCTCAAAACCGGCTAAAATACTATTCCGTAGTGCCTTTGCCTCTAAATCCGGCTTCTGAGAGCTCCAAATCTACCAAGTTCAGATTTTTATCATCCATTTATGCTTAAGGAATGAATTCCAATTGAAAAGTACCAAATTTAGCTCAAAACCCGAAATTAGTCAAAACCCGACCCCCAGACCCGCATTCCGAAACTCAGAAATTTTTATACAAAACTTTTCTTCATAATATCACGAGTCCGTACATATAAAGAACGCTAAAATCGGAGTTCGTTTGACCCCTCAAATCAATCCCTAAAGGTCTCAAAATCTAAAGCTCTAACTCCACTTTTTTCTACTGATTTTCATGAATTAAACACTGATATTATGTTCCTTAATCACCTATAATCGAGTTTTAGGGTCCAAAATACTTAACTCAAAAAAGAACACTGATTTCCCCTCTTCAAAATCGCCTCCAAGCTCTTTTCCCGTTCAAAAATGGTGTTAAAAGGTCCAATGGTCGCGGAGGGTTTGTTTAAATACTGCCCTGTTATTTATTCATCGCGATCACAAACATAGCCACGCGATTGTGGAGCTCAAATTTCCAGCCCACTGCGATCGCACCCCTATTCACGCGTGCACCCCTATTCATGCGATCGCGATGACCAACTGCCCCACTCACGCGCCCCCTCATTTACACTATGCGACCGCAACATGCTCCACGCAATCGCACTGCTCAACCTCTGCGATCGCGAACACACTTATGTAATCGCAGAGAGAAAAATTCTGCCCCTATCAATTTGAAATATGCAATCGCGTCTCTCCTCACGTGATCGCAGTGAAGGATTTCCTGCTGCACAAAAACCAGAAAACCAGCAATTCTCTAAGGCCCGAAAATGCCCGTTAACCACCCAAAATCAATCCCGAGCCCCTCCGGACCCCCAACAAAAGCTACCAACACATCAAAATTGATTATTCAAACTTAGTTGCACTCTCAAAACACTAAAAGTAATATCAAAACACCAAAATCACGCCGGATTCAAGCCTAAGAACTTTGAAATTTCTAAAATCCTCCAACGATGCCAAAACTATCCAAAACAACTCCGATTGACCTAAAATTTTCCAGACATATCAAAAATGACATTACGAACCTATTCCAACTTCCAGAATTCCATTCCGACCTGGATACCCTAATTTCTACTTCCGACCGGAAATTACCAAAAACTAACTTTCGCCAATTCAAACCTAATTCTACACCGGTCATCACAAAAATATTCCGAACACTCCTAAGTCCCAAATCACCTAACGAATCTATCCGAGCCAAAAAATTCACATTCCGAGGTCGTTTACCAATAAGTCAACCCTCAGTCGACTTTTCCCATTTTAAGGCTGTTTTCAAGACTAAGCGACTAAACTCTCACTACAACCATTCCGATTTCAAGCCTACCAACTCTAACACATCAATAACAGTATAACCAACTTATGAAAAGTCAATAACAGTAATTTTTAATGCAAGTTCTACGTAACGACCGACTGGGTCGTTATACCTTCATACCTTGAGCGCCTAGAAAACATGTCTATCGGTTTAAGATTATGGATTGTGCCAATTCCTAATTGATATATGTGTTTGCGTGCACTTTCTACTTAAGTGTGGAGGTCAATGTGAGCCTTTAATTGGATCTATGTGAAGTCTTTAGATGTTTTGTTTGTCGCCTCATTTTTTTTAGATTTTTTGAGTAGCCTAGATAAGGTCTAGAACCATCCAAATAGAGGTCTAAAACCTCCTGGATGATAGGTATGGGACGGGTAATGCATGCGTAGGGAACGACTTAGAATTGAATTAGAACGCTTTTGGGTAAACAACTTTAACATAGTAATCGGGTAGCAGGATGATAGTCTGTGCCCGCTAAATAATATGAGTAACATCCCATCTCGAGGGAGTTACGAAATATTATTTATATTGCACGGGGTGATCTTTTAGGCTAAAAATTTAGGACCCCCCCCCCCCCTTTCTTTCTTTTCTATTATAATAAAAAATAGTTGTACCCCTCTATTCAAAATCTTTTTATAATAGAATTCTTAAATTTTGTGCTCTTTTCGCTTATTTGTTCACTTAGACTAATCCATATAATTTAAAGTTCGGTCAGGACCCATAGTTGTGGATCTCAAGGAGTGCCTAACACCTTCTCCTTAAGGTAACTTGAGCCCTTGCCCGATCTTGATGGTGTAGACTAGTTAAACCAGAGTCATTTGCAAATAGGTGCCCTAACGCACCTTAAAAATCATTAGGTGGCGAATCTCCTCTTTTAATACCTCCTTAAAAGAGTTGTCACGTGTCGAAACCCGATTTCGCAAGAAAAAGGGGCGCGACAGCATGGCGACTCTGCTGGGGATTTACACTCAGGCTCTTACCATAGCGAATTTGGCTTATATGGGTTAGTCTTCTTTGATATAAACGCGCTTCCCTTTTCATTTTTATTTGTTGTTACATGCACATCCCTCTCCAATTTTCCTTTTATTTGTCTAATTCATTGTTACATGCACATTCCTCTCCTATTTCCCTTTATTTGTTTAAATTTTTTTGTAATATGCAAATCCCTTCCCCTTCTCCGCCCTTCCTTTCTTAAATTGGTTATAACATGCGTATCCCTTTTCCTATTCATCCTTATTTGCTCTAAATTTCTTTTCATCGGTTTAAAGATTGCTACATCATGTCTCTCCCATCCCTAATCCCTTGCTTACTTTATTATATCCCATGAACTAACTTCTTCTTTTGCCTTTGTTTTTACATCTTTTATGTTTTATCTTAATACTGCATTTATCGCTTTCACATATTTATCATGCAAATACTTGGCAACGTGTTATTATCTTTTCATAAAGCATGATCCACATCATATTCCACTCGGGCCCGATTAATAACATAGCGGCACTTGATGAGTGGCCGCGCTCTTCCAAAATTACCCTTTAAATTGGAAATGCTTATTTGCGGTAACTTGGTCGATCGACGGTGCAGTCGACGGTTCTGTGCCTTTCCCTCTCGAGTTGTCCACTTGAGAGTACCGGTCTAGACCCTTCTAGAAACCTCACTTCAGTATCAAATGTGCATGCATCATGTCAAACCTAGTATGGGTTAGAACGTTGTCCACGTGATAATCCACTAAGATAAGCCTTGTCCAAAGTCCGACGGGATTTCCATAATCCCAATGAACACCATCACGTTATGTGCATTACTTGGAGAAAACATGCCGGTATGTTGATCATTAAAGTGCACATAGTCAGATCCGAAGGGAAAAAGGGATAAGTCTATTTGTTTTATAGAAAATGAGGCACGAAGTCCCCAGGTTTGGCATGGTTCAAAACATCCCACCTTTGCTGCTTGATTGGTGGAAGAACCTCTCACCTAGTGACAAGAATCATGTAAAAAGGGTCCTTGGTAATTTACCTTACTTATTGGACGTTCGGCCAAATAATGCATTGATTGAGGTCGCCACTATGTTTTGGGATGAGAAGAGAGTTGTCTTCCGCTTTGGTGACATAGAAATGACTCCTCTCTTAGAGGAAATAGGAGGCTTCGCTAGGCTGCCATGTGATAGTCAGGGTTTATTAGTACCAAAAAATCGCACTCCCCGAGGTCTTTTGAAAATGATGGGTTTCAAGAAAAATGAGGAGTTACTTTGTCTGAAGAAGTCATACATCACATTTGAATTTCTTTATGAACTTTATGGGCATAGCAAGTCATATCGCCTTCTCCATGATGAACTTGCCATTACTTCTTTGGGTTGGACGCACCACCGAGTTTTTATGTTCATTGTCTGTTTCTTGGAGTTGCTGATATTTTTGATGAAAGGGGTAAGGATCCACACTCGCTTAGCCATGGTTGCTAGGACTCTAATGGAAGGAATTGAGGGACAAACTTACACTATCATCCCCATGATCTTGGCTGAATGTACTGCCTCTAGATCGATGCAAGCAGGGGTATGGGCACTTCGAGGGCTGTAATTTGTTGCTGCAGGTTTAGTTATTAGAACATTTCCAGAGAGGTGAATATTGTCAAGAGCTTCTGCGACGACCATTGAATGACTACATAGACTACCATCATCCAAAAAGAATGAAATTTATCCTAGATAGGTTTGCGTAACCTAGAAGTGCTGTGAGCTGGGTGCGTTTGTTCAACAATTTGACTGATGAAAAGGTACATTGCATGTTCGAATGGTTCCCTAGCAGTGAGTTAATCATCAGGTCAAGAGAAACCACACATCGGGTTAAGATGAATCTATCTTTATGCTCTTATAAAGATAATGAGGCAAGCGGGAAGAAAGCAGGTTATACCTCGGGTTTCCAACATGGTCCACTACAAAGCAGAACTTAAAAAGAACATCATTCCGTTCAAGTTTGAGGCACAACATATGTGGAATCAAAAGGTCATTGTGGAGAAAGATACTATCAAGCCAGACATGTATCATGCCGGCATACTTCTACCCATCATGGTTGGTAGAGGATATAACAGGAGATGTCAAGCCAGGGATTAATTTGAAAAATAGGGTTATAGATAACGTTGCTGAAGCACAAGTCAAGTATAGGATGTTGCGCAAGAGGGTCTTCGAGTATGAAGCTAGGCGTTTAGAATAGCACAAAGTGGATATGGAAACAATCAACGAATGGAAAGAAATTGCTACTAAATCAAAAGAGAGATTTTGGAATATTTGGAGCAAGGGCTAATGGAACTTGAGGGGAAGATGAGAAAGAGACTCTCGGATTGTCAGAACACGGAAGGCAATGAAGGAGGGCATCTAGCAAGGTCTTACCTACTATTGGATATGCGCGACCTGGGAAACTTAAATGATGGATAAGAAGGCCAAGCATGGAGAAGATCCCTTTGGGGCCAAGTAGATTAGGAAACAATGTCTTTACTGCTTTCTAGATTCGTTTAGATTTTTTATTGTAATAAGGAGAATGCCATTAGTGACTTTCTCATTATTGTCGTTTTAGTAAATATTTGACTCATTTTCACACTAATGAAATGATGCAATTATTGGCATCAATTTTTTCCAAGTCTATGTGTCTCTTAGACCTACCTCGGGCACAATGAGGTCCCTCAAATTAGGATGCGAATTTATTACCTGATTCTGCAACACATGTTCAATATCGCAAACATCCTTTTAATACTCCTCATTGACTTGATTACCTTTTTGTTTTTCCTTTCTTTTGCTTATTCCCATTCCCCAAGGTTGGTTCGTGCATACTGCATTGTCAGCATATCATACCAGATCCAGAGGTTCTCTACCTCCTCCTCCACCAAGTGATCCCAAGAACAAAGTAAAATCCAAAATGGATCATATGAGTGGTATTATAAAAGAGAATCCTACCCACACAGAGAACATTGAAACTTCAGACGGCCGGAGTACTCCAGCGCATAATGATTTGGTCTTACGTCTGGAACAGAAAATATTGGAGTTAAAATGGGAGCTTGAACAAGTCCGAAACTTGGCAAACCTTTCCCTTACCCTAAACGTTCCAGACATTAACCAACAAAACACAAACGCCGAAAACCCGACACCTCCCCAAAACACAAAAAATCAAAATCCGCAAAATCCTCTCGCGCCTCAACAGTACGCTAAACCTCCTCAAAACCATAATCCTCCACCAGTACCTACTCCTCCACAGCACCATCACCATCCGACTAAAGATCCACAAACCACCACTTACCACACTCCTCAAAATGTACTGCAGCCTACCCTGATCTCCAAAACTCAACCAACAACCACCATTATGCCCAGATCCCCAGAGTCCATCAAAGTAATCCCGTATACGTGGAAACTTTACCCCCATACCCCACAACAGACCCTATATAATATACTCGTATCCATCGAGAAGGACCTGCTCATCAAGAACAGGCGGACGAACTCAAGAAGCTTACTGGAAGAGTTCAAAATGTCGAAGGCGGAAAAGGCATTGAGGGTTTGAATTATGAAGATTTGTGTATTCAGCCAGATGTAGAACTGCCGGAGGGTTACAAACCTCCTAGGTTCAAAATGTTCGAGGGGACTAGTGATCCGAAGGTGCATTTGAGAATGTATTGTGACAAGCTTGTAGGGGTTGGCAAGGATGAAAGAATCCGCATGAAGCTGTTCATGAGGAGCCTCACTGGAGATGCCTTTTCTTGGTACGCCAGTCAGAACCCAAAGAAATGGGTTAATTGGGTGAGAATGGCATCAGATTTCATGGATCGGTTCAGGTTTAACACAGAAAACGCACCCCACATTGTCTACATTCAGAATCTCAAGAAGAAACCAACGGATACTTTCCACGAGTATGCTACTCGGTGGAGGTATGAAGCCGCAAAGGTAAGGCCAACACTGGAAGAAGAACATATGAATAAGTTCTTCGTCAGAGCTCAGGATCCTCAATACTACGAAAGATTGATGGTTATTGAAAACCATAAATTTTCTAACATCATAAAGTTGGGAGAGAGAATAGAAGAAGGGATCAAAAGCGGAATGGTGACAAATTTGAAGCGCTCCAAGCCACAAATAAAGCTTTGCAATTAGGAGGTATCTCCAAGAAGAAAGAAGTGGGCGTAGTAATGGTAGCCCAAGGTCCGAAGTCTCCTCTTACATACCAAACACCCCCACCCACATATCAACCTTCACCTCACAGATACCAACAACCTGCCGCCACTTACCACACTTACAATACCCAACCAACATACTACCACTCACCACCAGCCCGCCAAAACTACCAAAAGCCTAAACCAAATTCCAACTGCAAACCACCCAGAGAATACACCCCAATTGCTGAACCCATAGACCAACTGTACGAGGAGGCTGAAGGTTGCCGGTTATGTCACTCACATTCCCTCTATTGATATGGGAAACTCTTCCTAGTAGATCAACCCAAATATGACATGTGCCTATCACTCAGGCATGAAGGGTCATACTATTGATGAATGTCGTACTTTGAAGAATAAGATTCAGACATTAATTGACACCAAAGTCATACAGGCAAAGGAGATGCACCCAATGTTTGTAACAATCCTCTCTCGGATCATATGGGTGAAGGGATAAATGTGATAGAGACCGATGAAGAATGGGACCCGGAAGGGTCAATTGGACTCATTAGAGAAGGGAATAATCCTAAAACATCTCCAGTCACTCTCACACCTATCGTGGTACAAACTCAGGCACCGATTGAAGTTGAGGTAGTCGCACCAACTCCATTTGAGGTTGAAGTAAAGGAAAGGAGAAAATGGAAGAAACAGGTGCAGTGCAAGGCATGACCAGAACTGGTAGGGTTTATACACCCGAGAATTTGGGAGGAACAATCAAAGAAGCCGCCTCTAAGCCTCTTGTCATTGAGACTGGCCCGAATGATCTTTGGAGAAAGGTGCAAGCTAGAGAGTATTATGTGTTTGATCATCTGAACAAAACCCCTGCTCAAATATCCATTTTATCACTGCAGCAAAACTCCAAGGCATATAGGAATGCCTTGATGAAGGTGTTGAATGAAGCCTATGTACCCAATAACATCAGCAGTGGAGAGATGGCCAACATGGTAGGGAAATTGTTGGAAATACACAAGATCACTTTTCATGAAGATGAGCTGCCACCGGAAGGACTAAGTCACAACAGGGCACTGCATATCATGGTGCAGTTTGAGGACAAATTCATCACCAGAGTCCTGGTAGATGGGGGTTCGAGTCTCAACATCTATCCACTAACTACTTTGAATAGATTGGGTAAAGGTCTGCACGAGATACGAGCAGGGAGTATGAATGTGAAAGCATTTGATGGGTCTCAAAGGGAAACAATTAGGGAGACCAACCTCAGACTACATATGGGCCCGACCTGGTTTGATGTTGAGTTTCAAGTGTTCGATATATCCGCCACCTACAACCTATTGTTGGGATGACCTTGGATACATGTTGTTGGGGCTGTAGATTCTACTCTACATCAGGCCATGAAGTTGGAGTGGAACCATCAGGAAGTGATCATCCATGGGGACGGAAGTAATCCCATTTATACTAATCAAACTATTCCAGTCGTCGAGAATAGAAGAAAGTTGGGTGGAGAAACATACCATCACATCGAGCGCGTCAATGAAATTGAAAAAGACAAATGGTGGAGCAGTAAGATAGAAAGCATATTGGCATGGACAGGGTATAAACACGGCAAGGGTCTCGGCAAAAATCTCCGGGGGGTCACAAAACCAATACAGCTAAAGTATCACGGCACAACTTTTGGGCTTGGGTATGAATACGTCGGGAACGAGTATCAGAACTGGTCGCCACCATGGCGTGGTCCGTATTACCCTCTAGAACAACCAGTACCACATTTGAACCATTCATTTCACCAAGCTGACATGATGTGGGGGTCCGAAGAAGATGAAGTTTTAGCTGGCATAAGGAATCTATTTCTGGATGATGAAGACATGGACTGCAGTGCGAGAGTTGAGGAGGAGGAGGAGGAAGGACTTATTATTCAGACAGTGGAGAAGGGAGTTGTTCTCAAGAATAGGACTGTTTCACCATCAACGGCCCGTCGAGTTCCTTGGTAGCCTGGCAATTAGAATCATTTTATTTTTTAATACACTTTTATAGGCATTTAAGACATTTTCAGTATTTTGTTTTAAACGTATTTTGTTTTGAAATAATTGCTCGAATCATTGAACTGCACTTGTTTGACATTTTTAGATATTTATCAATGGATTGTTGTTTAGTATTTATTATTATCCTTTACATTTTTCTCTCTACAATGTTATTATTACTTATCCTGACGAACTTACGGACATGTAATGAGACAACGTAACATAAGGATAGTGATTCAGAGGATCTGGAAGAGGATATAATACCCGAGAAAATCGTCAGAGAAGTGGAAAATTTTGAAAACAAGCCTAAGTCCAATATGGATCAGACAGAAACAGTTAATTTGGGAGACTCTGAAATAGTCAAAGAAACTCGTGTAAGCATTCATTTATTGCTGTCAGAGAAAGAAGAATACATCTGATTCTTGAAAGAGTATGAGGATATTTTTTCATGGTCCTATGATGATATGACTAATTTGAGCACATTCATAGTGGCTCATAAGTTACCTACCGATCCTATGTGTTCGCCTATAAAGCAGAAGCTCAGAAAATTCAAGCCAGATATGAGTTTGAAAATAAAGGAGGAAGACACCAAGAAGATCAAAGCCAAGGTTCTCAGAATGGTTGAATTCCGACCAGAGTATGTGTCGACTATCGGGACTTAAATAAAGCAAGTCCCAAAGATGATTTCCCATTGCCCAATATTCACATACTGATCGACAACTGTGCCAAGCATGAACTCCAATCCTTTGTGGATTGCTTTGCGGGATATCATCAAATCTGGATGGATGAAGAGGATGACGAAAAGATAGCCTTTATTACACCATGGGGAGTATATTGTTACAAAATGATGCCATTTGGCCTGAAGAATGCTGGAGCCACTTATATGAGGGCCATGACAACTATTTTCCACAACATGATACACAAAGAGATAGAGGTGTACATGGACGACATCATCATCAAATCTAAAAAGGGTACAGATCACATAACAGATTTGAGGAAATTCTTTGATCGACTTCGAAGGTACAATCTGAAACTGAATCCCGCAAAATGTTCCTTCAGAGTCCCTGCTGGAAAACTATTAGGGTTCATCTTCAGCCACCGAGGAATTGATCTAGACTCGTCAAAGGTCAAGTCTATCTAATATTTTCCACCTCCGAAGAATAAGAAAGATGTGATGAGTTTCTTGGGCATCTCAATTACATCAGCCGTTTCATAGCACAATTAACTGTGATCTGCGAACCAATTTTCAAAATGTTGAAGAAAGACGCTGCAACAAGTTGGACTGAAGAGTGCCAGAAAGACTTCGACAAGATCAAGGAATATTTGTCCACACCACCGGTCCTGGTCCCACCGGAACCTGGGAGACCTCTACTACTCTATTTGTCTATACTAGATGGGTATTTCGGATGTGTCTTGGGACAACACGATGAGACGGGAAGAAAGAAGCAGGCCATATACTATTTGAGTAAGAAGTTCATACCCCACGAAGCACAATATTCTTTGCTAGAACACACCTGCTGCACTTTAACATGGATAGCTCAAAAGTTGAGGCATTACTTCTGTGCCTACACCATATATCTCATATCAAGGATGGATCCGCTAAAATACATCTTCCAGAAACCCATGCCTACGGGGAAGTTGGAAAAATGGCAGATACTACTGAGTGAGTTCGACATCATATATGTAACTCAGAAGGCGGTCAAAGGACAAGCATTGGCGGATCATCTGGTAGAAAATCATGTAGGTGGAGAATAAGAACCACTGAAAAAGTATTTTCCCGATGAAGAGGTATCATTCGTAGGAGAAGATATCACCGAAACCTATGATGGTTGGAGAATGTTCTTCGATGGAGCTGCAAACTTCAAAGGAGTGGGTATTGGAGCAGTTTTAGTGTCATAAATAGGTCAACACTATCCAGTATCCGCAAAGCTCGGGTTTCCATATACTAACAATATGGTAGAATATGAGGCTTGCATCTTAGGACTCAAGTTGGCCATTGACATGAACGTTCAGGAATTGCTGGTAATCGGAGATTTAGACCTTTTGGTACATCAGGTTCTAGGAGAATGGGCTACAAAGAATACCAAAATATTGTCGTATTTGTTCCGAGAATCCAGAATAAGTTCGCTTATGCATTGGCCACTTTATCTTCCATGATACAACACACAGACAAGAATTTCATCGATCTATTCCAATTGGGATTCATAATCAGCCAGTTCATTGTGCTCGTGTTGAAGAAGAAATTGATGGAAATCCATGGTTCCATGACATTAAAGAGTACTTGGAAAAAGGAGAATATCCGGAGCACGCATATCATACTCAGAAATGCACACTCTGAAGATTATCCAACCACTTATTCCAAAGAGGAGGAATTTTGTACATAAGGACTCCAGATCTGGGATTATTACGGTGTGTCGACGCCAAGAAAGCATCAAAATTGCTCGAAGAGATACATGCCGGAACTTGCGGACTACACATGAATGGTTTCGTCTTATCTAAGAAGATATTAAGAGCAGGATATTTTTGGATGACTATAGAAACGGACTGCATCAAGTATGTCCAAAAGTGTCATCAATGCCAAGTACATGATGATATGATACGAGTGCCACCCAATGAACTCAATGCAACAAGTGCTCCTTGGACTTTCTCCGCTTGGGGGATGGATGTCATCATTCCAATCGAACCCGCTGCTTCAAATGGGCATAGTTTCATTCTAGTGGCCATAGACTATTTCACAAAATGGGTTGAGGCGGCATCTTACAAGGCTGTAACTAAGAAGGTCGTCGCAGATTTCGTTCAAGATCGTATTGTTTGTCGGTTCGGGGCACCAGAATCAATCATCACCAACAACGCCGCCAACCTAAAAAATGATTTGATGAGATCCATGTGTGAAACCTTCAAGATCAAGCATAAGAATTCCACAGCATACATGGCCGCAAATGAATGGAGTTGTGGAAGCCGCCAATAAGAATATCAAGAAGATATTAAGGAAGATGGTAGATAATCACAAACAATGGCATGAGAAGCTAACAGTTGCCTTACTTGGTTATCGTACCACGGTTCGCACATCAACCGGGGCAACTCCTTATTTGCTGGTTTATGGTACTGAAGCTGTCATTCCCTCCAAAGTAGAAATTCCTTCTTTGAGAATCATACAAGAGGCTGAACTCAGTGATGCGAAATAGATACGAAGTAGTTATGAACAATAGGCTCTCATTGATGGAAAAAGAATGAATGCAGTATGTCTCGGTCAACTTTACCATAACAGAATGTCCAGAGCCTTTAACAAAAGGGTCAGGCCTAGACAATTCACGCCGGGGCAGTTGGTGCTAAAGCGGATCTTCCCACATTAAGATGAAGCCAAAGGGAAATTTTCACCAAATTAGCAAGGGCCCTACATGGTTCACAGAGTACTAACAAGAGGAGTGCTCATACTTGCAGAAATGGACGGAGAGATTTGGCCAAAACCTATCAACTCGGACACAGTCAAGAGATATTATGTTTAGATCGTTTACATTTCTTCATCTGATGTAACTGAATTAAGCTTGACCTGATTCCCATTTAAGAGGGGATATGTAGGCAGCCCTGTGGGTTCGGTCACATCTCAATAAAATCTTCATTTTTGCCATGGTCAAAAACTGAAGCAGAATTTTGAGGAGGACCCTCAAAATTCTAAAGCAAGTCCATCCAACTTCATCATACGCAAAACAATCAAAGAAACGCTTTTAAACTAGGGCAGAATTTTGCGGAGGATCCTCACAATTCTAAAGCAAAGAGGTCGCAATGTCTCTAAAATATGCCACAGTTATTGGTTCATCTAAACTACTTAATATTGCATACTAATATATTTCAAATAACCACATTCATCAAATACACGCATATTTATTTTTCGAGAACTTTATTTTTTGTAAACAACCAGATGCTGCCCAGGGTAACTCAAACAGGATCTCGAGACAGGAGCAAAGGGCAAAGCAACAAGGTGAAAGCACGGACCAACCTACCCAGCAAAACTCACAATTTTCCTTTGGATGCAGGCATCATGGACATAACAGGAATATTCGCAAATACATACACACATCAAAATCACTACCTTCATAATGAAAAAGTTGTCAAACACAAACACATCTTTAGCTAAGAAATAGTTTGCTTCCTCACTATCACTCATTGTTTTCCTGCATGAGGCTAAGTCCTGCCTCCTTAACTACACAAGGTTAAGCACTGCCTTTCTTTGCATGAGACTAAACATTGTCTCATATTTGCATGAGGCTAAGCGCTGCCTCCTTAACTGCAAAAGGCTAAGCATTGCCTTTCTTTGAAAGAGACTAAGCATTGTCTCCTATTTGCATGAGGCTAAGCCATTCCTCCTTAATTGCATAAGTCTAAGCACTGACTTTCTTTTCATGAGACTAAGCAGTGTCTCCTATTTTCATGTAAGGGTGTCTAACGGGTGGGCCGGGCCGGGCCGGTTACATTTTTTTTTGAACCTGACGGG